>JARBER010160912.1:0-10282 GCA_030265075.1 Balanus glandula
CTGTTATACTATAGAGTTCTAGACCACAACTGTTTGACTTTTGATGTTAGGTCTAACGCGGGCAGTCATGAGTCAAGAGCCAAGAGCCATCATGGTATTGTCGTGTGGCTATGTGTGTGTGTAGCCCAATGTTGATATGCAGCTGTTAGGTACATAATCGGATACGTACTTATGTCGTGTAGCCTGTGATTTGTTTTTGCACTGTTCTGAGGAGATGGGTCGGTAACTGAATAATTCCGGATGGCTTCCATCTTCCCTGTCTCTGTCTCTCGCTCTTTCTCTCTTTCTCTTTCTCCTCCTTTGCTCGCTTTTCCGGACTGATCAAAGGTAATATCGAAAATGGCACATCCCTAAAGCACGGTATTTTCAATCTAGCTTAGCAATGCATTGCCGTAGCGTCTATTTAATCTTTTTTTTGTGCATGAGAGCTACTCATTTTTTTTTGCGTTTGTATGATTCATCTTATCTTAACTAGTCTTTTTCGCAGTAAATAAATAACAAGTTGCTATAAGTTAACGGGAAATATTTTTTTGCAGTTAAAAATAAGTAGCTCTTTTTACAGTCGTCCTATAGGACGCCTGATTCATAGTTCAGGAAAATTGTTAGAGCTTTTTTATACCGTCATAAACAGCTTTTCGAGTTTCTCGAATAGTTCACCTATACTATAACATGGCCTGTTATGAACTGAGATAGCAGAATTGTGAAACGAATACAAAAAGAGTTGTAACTTGTAGTAAAGTCTAAAGTAATACCATCATTCCGCAATAGTTAATACTTAAACCCGCGCCCCGCTGGAAAGGGACACATTTTGCTCCCTCCCGGATTTTCTCAATATCTCCAAATCGTTACTAGATATTGTCGTCAAACTTTTAGTACCTTGAAGGGCATCAATTTTGCGTCTAAACAGACAATTTGAATGCAACTGATTTATAACTTCCGGTGAAAAAAAAACGTTTTAATGACGTCACGTCATGCCATTTTTGATGGAAAAACGACAAATGTTTGAAAAATCTTAGAAATTCGAAAAATAGAGCGAAGCGCAAATACAAATTAAAAAAATGGAAAAGTCAAAGTTTTGAGTTTTGACCCACACAACAACAATTTTTTTTTTCAAAACCTTTTTGAAAAACCATTAATAAAGATAAAACAAAACTGAATATATGTAAACGGACTACCTACGCATGAGCAGTGCCAAAATCAAATTCCAAGTCCTTACCTTGATATTTGTCTGACTTATGGTCGGCTTCCTTAATGTTATAGTCCATTTATTTTCAAAACGCATACGGTTCGAAGTGCCTTGTGCAAAGAACATTCGATGGCTCCAATGGTAAATTAATATATTTAACCTATTTAACTTCACAATGCATTTTTAATGGAAACATTTACATTGCTAGCACGGGATTATTTAGAAAATACACTTTGAACCGTTTGCCTTGTGAAAATAAATTGTCTAAAGCAACTCATGTTGTCATTTGTCAAAATCGTTTCCTTTTCTGATTTACTTTGACCAGAGGCCTCTTGCACCATACATTCTACCACGGTAGATTAATTTTTAGCACGCTTCTCTTGCACCATTGCGGTAAGAAATTATTATAGATAGTAGTCAATATTGGTAGATGAGTAAAAACCAGAAAAAAAATTGTGTGGATTATTTCTTAACACAATGGTGCAAGAGTAGCGTTCTAAAAATAAATCTACTGCGTTAGAATGTGTGGTGCAAGAGGCCTCAGATATAGACAGATAATTGCCACTGCTGTATTTCTGAGACCAAATAAGTTTATTGACACCTATTTCTTATTATGAATAATCAATTTCAAACTTTGACTTTATTTGGCCTGACATTGACCTTATATGGAATCAGGTCGTGAAAATGACGCTTGTTATCGAGTTATGCGTAAAAAAAACACATAACATGTGTCGCATGACTTTTGTATACCTCTTGCCTACAGTGACGTTGTATGACCTGACCTTGACATTAACCTTTACTTACCACTTCCCTTTTGCTTAATGCGGGAGATGCGCTCTGCCTTTGAGACCACATATGCCATATTCGTCCAAATTTAGCGCTTTGGACGGAATATTTGCCACCCCCCAAAAGACAATGACGTTTGACCTGACCATGACCTGACTTGTGACTTTTTTTTAAAAGAAAACTGTAAGCATGCTATCACGCGGCTCATTTACAGTTTTCGATTGCCGCCTCGCGTGTCGCGCTGCGGCAATTGGTTCGGGAGGTAACCAAGCCTCCCCCTCCCCTAACGGGGCGCGTTCGGCTGGAGACCCCAACGGGGCGCAGATTAAGTAATGTCGGCACAGGACCTAAATTAATATTTGTTTTCGGACCTACGAAACTTCGTGGGCATTATGGCTTGATACACGCTGACGTCAGATTTGCGTAATGCGTGGATTTCGCCATTGCCACCAAATTGCCGTACCGTTTCGTAGTTTACCCGTTCCGTGGTCCGGTCACACAAAACATCGCATCCTGTTTTGCGGGCTAAATATTACTAGACTATAAAGTGTATGGGAAATCTGAACTCGATCGGGCAGATAGTTCATGGATACAAAAAAGCGCACGCGTGCGCACATGCAGTGACACCCGTACATGGCCTTTGGCAAAGTGGCGAGTGGCGACTAAAAAGTGTCTGCCTCCCTACATCGTACACAATTTTAACACAATCGGCTCAATCACTACTGATATTTAGCATAGGTCGTATGTGCTTTGTTTACGTCTGCACGTGCAGACACCCCACCCCTAATTTTTTTTAAATCGTCGGCTGACAGGTCACTAGCCACCTTGAACACAATGGCTCAGCCGTTCTTGAGATATACAATAGCGGTATGCACTTGCACACTTGCTGAGACACGCCATTCCAGACTTTTGAAAAAGCGTCGGCTGAGGATCCCTAAACTCTCACCAAATTTGGACACAAACGGCTCAGCCGCTCCTGAAATATATAATTAGTGAAGATACTTGTGCGCACGGGCAGAGGCACCACACGCCGGAATTTTGGAAAAGCATCGGCTGATAGGTCCTTGTCCACTCACCAAATTTGAACACAATCGACCCAGCCGTTGTGGAGCTTTTGCGATAAATATACTTGTCAACCGTCAACACCCTTCCCACGGCATGCGCCACGCGCAGTGGTGCGCCTCGCGCAGTCGCATGCCACACGCCATGCGCAGTCCATGTGGTCACCCACACGGATCGGCACGTATCGAACAGGCTGGGTTGGATTAAGATATCTATAACCAACTGTTAGATTGGGCTGCTCAGCAAATAGGACCGCTTGTCAATCGGAAGTGGGATTGCTGAGATAAAGTAGACGCCTACGCCTACGGTCACAACGCCCTACCGCATATAACGTCCACTTGGCTCGGTACCAAAATGTTTTGTACTATTTATTTGGTCATATATTACACTTCGGATATTGCGCTCGTCGGTTATAACGCTAAGAAATGTTCGGTCCCAAGGCTGGCGCTATAAGCGGCGTCTACTGTATTAGCTTCTCATAATTTTTTCCACGGGTTGGGATGGGCTGTTTCGGGTTGGGTTGGGTCAGGCCGCTATTATTCGTTTCTGTTCTTCTGAAATATACCACGGAAGGATGAGCGAGAGCTTCGCGCCCGCTCGTAGTCATGACGAAGCATGAAAACCAACTAACGTTTAATGGTCCTCATGTATGTGATGCGGTTTATGTGTTGCTAATTCAGACTTGTATAATGTATACGACTCAAATTTTTGCTTTCGATTCAATCGCCATTCAAACTCAAATCTATTTGATTCAATCACGATTCAATCAGGCCTGTAGTTTTTCGAAGCTGACTCAATCACAATTAAAGTTCAAAGCTAGATAATTCACTCACGATTTAATCTGACCTTCTATTTATTGCAGCCGACTCAATCGTAACTCAAACTCAAAATTAGTTGATTCAATCACGATCCATTTAGACTTTCATTTTTTGCAGCCGACTGAATCGCAACTCAAATTCAAATTTAGTTGATTCGATCACGATTCAATCAGACCTTTAGTTTTTCAAAGCTGACTCAATCACAACAAGTTCAAAGCTAGATAGTTTACTCATGGTTCAATCAGATCTTCCATTTATTGCAGACGACTCAATCAAAACTCAAACTCAAAACTAATTGAGTAATTTGTTATCATGACTTTTTCTTGATTTTTTTTAAATTTAAAGTTATAAAATACATGTTTTTATGTGGTAGCATTTTTTTTTCAATCACGATTTTGTATTTCCAAATCCAAAACATTTTCCAACATTTGGAATTATTTACGGTTTGAAAAAGGCCTGTGGCTGAAATGTTAACGAATACAAACATTTTATGGTACCTTAAGATTTTAAAAAAAAACTTCGCAGAAAATGTCACGATAATTAATTACTCGATTTGTATAACATGTTCCTCGCACAAGCAATTTGCTCTACAAACTCAAAATTAGATAATTTATTCATGATTCAATCGACCTTTATTGTTTTCACGTATAATTCAGTCAGACAGCGTTGGACCGAATCAACTTTAAAGGACCTTGAGCCATACCACTCACAACTAACTAATTTTAATTAAGTCACAAAAATACTCAATCACAACTGTGGCACATATAGTAGTCATGTTTGAATTTTCGTCCATCTATCGTCCGATTAAATTACATTTCCTATTTCTTAGACTTAATATACCACCTATACAGAGGTCTGAATACGTTTTAAAGTTAACTACTCTCTTTAATTTGCGTTGGGGTCGCCTGAGCAAGGATTGTACATAGAGCCCTTCATGGGACATATTTTCAGTCCCTTCCCCTTCCATCCCATTCAGCCAGGTCCAAATCCATTCCATTTCTTATTCATTTTTTATTGGGCTCTCATTTCTATCCATTTCCACCAAATTCAGCATATTTAACTGTTTGTAATGCTAAAAATGATATGTCTGTCTCATTCGAATCCAAATCCATTCCATTCCATGAATTTTCCAAAAGTTTATTCCATTTACATCCATTTCCATTCCATGAAGGGATCTAATTGTACCTTCACAGTCTTCGTCATTCTTTCACCTCTGTCGACTTTCGCACAGCCTTGCACTGGCACGGCCTGCGCTGCCGAAGCTATATGGGTTAGTCGGGTCCTCTCTCCTGCACCCTCACCCGCCGTCCAGCTACCTGCACACGGGCCAGCTAACTGGATAGGCGGCCGAGCCTTCCACGGCTTCTTTACCAGCTCCCGACCGGCCGGGTCAATGCCGGATGCTACTCAGTGACGTCACAGAGGGCCAGCGCTGCCAGCTGTGACGTCAGCTGATCGTATTGGTCGATTGGCACGTTACTTTCTAATCTGGTTACTAGCATTGCTGTGCCATGATATTTCCTAAGCATGCATCACTTGCATGTAAGAACATGGAAGGTTCAGTCATACTTCATAGTATTGCCTGTATACAGCGAACATAATATATCTACACAGTGCCTACTCATATTGACATAAGTTTGACCTGACTTCGACCCCATTATGTACAATTTTGCAAACATTATTGTTAATATCGAATTATACCTGTAAAACGGCCCATATAGCATGTGTGTGTCGCATGACTTTCGTAGACCTTTGGCCGCAGTGACATTTTGTGGCCGGATCTTTGCATCAACCTTTTCTTAAAAATTCACTTTTTTAATGCGGGAGATCCACTAAACCTTTGAGAGCACATTTTGAGATAATATTCCTATTCCGAGGCGTTGAACAGAAACTGTGGCCAAACAACGAAAATTTATCAGTTCTTACCTTGGACATTCCGTGACTTGACATTTGACCTTAAGTTAAAATTTTTAAGTGCGCCTTAGATTTGTCTCGTTGAGAGCTTTCATGTGTCGTCTTGCGGGTCGCGCTGCGGTTATTGGTTCGGAGGGGAGATCGGAGGGGAGGGGGGGAAAACGCCCCCTCCCCCAGCGAATGGCGCTTGGCTGAGATCCCAGCCAATGCCTGGTTATGAACTGCATAGTTGTCTGTGCCCTTCTTGGATCTCCCTGTGCAAATTATTTAATACGTTCGTTCTGGGCCGATTTAAATCGTTTTGGTAAAGCTATGACATCAATGGAGCCCTTAGATCCGTTCCAGTTCGGGCTAATCGCCCCATTCCCGAATAGTTTTCCACAATCGATACGTTTAGCGTGAACCTTTTTCAATGGCATCTCTGTATTTAGCTTATCTATTCAGCTTTATAACTTTACTTTATAGTAAAGTTATAAAGTTATAAAGTTATACTATTTCATTTCCAGTTTACATTTATGATCTAGTCGCAATCGCATATCATTACCATGTATCATTATATACATACGTATAGCCATTTGCCTTAGCAGCATCCTCTAAAACATATCCATGATGATTCATTAGCCGAGGCCCTGATGATGATACTGTTGTTTTATAGGTCAGTCAGTTATCCCACTATCGGGCACCTGTCGGCCCTGGCACAGCATCGAGTCATCGACCACCAGACATCGCCATGGCAGACAGAGCTGCAGACATCGCCACGGCAGACAGAGCTGCAGCATTTCGCTCCTCCCCGCCGGAAATCCTGCACCTCTTCTAACGGTGCGGCCGCCGCAGCGTCGTCCCAGGCCCGCCGTGCGGCCCGGACCCGGACCGGTGACGCGTAGCAGCCCCGGGGAAAGTCCGCTCACGTTCAGCCTTCCGTGAGACACCGCTGCCGCCACTGCCGCCGGCAGCAGCCCGCATACCACGCCGGACAGCACCCACACACGTGGCGAGCCAGCACGACCGGGCTACGACCCGCAGGTGCGTGGCCGTGGGTCCTGCTACCGCCCGGCAGCGCAGTCATGAGGTCGGGAGGGAGGGGACGTCGGGAGGGAGGGAGGGGAGAGGAGGGAGGGGAAGGAGGTCGGGAGGGAGGGGAGGGCTTGATGTTTGTGTGGCTGTAGGCGGCAGGTGATGTGAACGATATAAGTGACGGCAGCAGACTAGGAAACGGTACCGCTGTAAAACGGGTAGGGTGAAACAGGTCAAGCTGAATCATGTCAGAATCACATCCGGTCTGGCAAGTTGGATTCACTCGACACTGTCCACTAGCAGCGGGAGGAAAATTAAAATATTGGGCTGAGCTTGTGCTGAAACGTGTGCAGTGTGCAGACTGCAGACAACTATATTATGTAACGCACTCAATATGTAATATTGTAAGATAATTGCAACCTCGTCCGTCCGATATTGGAAAGTTGCATGGAAGTGCTGTGATTAATTAGCTCCTAATTAAAATAAATCCTTGTCATTTACAACCGGACACTATGTTTTCGTTTCAGATGCCCGGCAAAGACAACCACGACTCGCCACTAGACCGTCCAGATCGGTAGCAGCTGACCACGGACCACGAACCACGGACCACGGACCACGAACCACGGACCACGGACCACGGACCACGGACCACGAACCACGGACCACGGACCACGGACCACGGACCACGGACCACGGACCACGGACCACGGACCACGGACCACGGACCACGGACCATGGACAGCGGACCACGGACCACGGACCACGGGCCACGGACCACGGACCACGGACCACGGACCACTGACCATGGACCATGGACCATGGAAAATGGACCATGGACCACTGACCATTTATATTTGTATGTTGTATTTGTATTAAAATCGTGGGGTTATCCACAATAATTCGTGGCTTCTACTACCCAAGTCAAATGGTACATGAATAAAACATGCAGGTCCAAAACATACGCACACACAGACACACACTCACACGCGCACATTATTACACATTCAGTGACGTCCTATATCACCAGCGGTCCTCACGAGTGCTTTCACAGCACGGTCTACTAACTGTCTACTGTTTGAACTGTCTATTATTGGCCAGTAACCACTGACCATTACCAAACAGTATCGACGATCAATACAATGGCTCCGATGCACTGACTGGTACGGCCAGCGGGGCACATCGTCCCGCCTGCATGGCAGTCGCCCAGCTGTGCGTGTGACTGCCCTATTCCTGTTAGGACAGTCTCTGTTGTCTCTGTTCCGACTCTGTGTGGACTGTCTGCTATGTTCCAATGTTCTTAGTGTGGTATACGTTCTGATGTTCTCTGTGAGAACTGTTAAACGATATGTGCGGAACAGGGCCCCTTAGCAGATTTGCCGGTAAAAGTGTACACGGTTAAGAAGAATGCAACCGCCCGTAACCGTGGTGATCGAATCCGTAACCGCCCGCCTTGCCCACAATTGCATATTCATTTTGTCCAGCTCTAATGACGCCTATGTTTTGTCCACCTCTAGAGGCGACATCTGAAGTCGTGCAGGGTAGCTACGGCGGGCCGAAGAACAGCCTCATCTACGGCGTGTTCAGCACCCCGCCGAACGCCATCGGTGGCTCGGCAGTCTGCGCCTTCAGGCTGCAGAGTGTGCTGGACGCGTTCTCCGGACCGTTTAAGGAGCGAGCTGACCTCAACTCCAACTGGCTGCCGGTACCCGCCAGCAAGGTAAGTGCCCGGCGCAGTGTTTTTTTTTTTTTTGGTTGGGTACATCACTTACCTTCGGCGGAGTGCCAGCCCGGGACAGTGTTTAGGGGTCACTTCCCTCCCCTGTGGCGGAGTTCTAGCACGGGGCAGTGTTTAGGGGTCACTTCCCTCCCCTGTGGTGGAGTTCTAGCCCAGGGCAGTGTTTAGGGGTCACTTCCCTCCCCTGTGGCGGAGTCCTTGCCCGCAGGTGGTGGTGGCCGGCTGATGTTTGTGGTTGTGTTGCGCGGTGACTCGGGCAGAAGTCGTAATTGCCACGAGCAGGTAGGTACAGCAAAGACGGCGCGAGACATCATGTATGTGGAGCAAAGAAATCCCTCCGGTTATAGACATTGATGCTTTCAGTCTTTTATATCCATAGAAAATGAGGACCTTGGGAAGCACTTGAACAAACAATGCATACTCAATAGGACCATTGTCTCACTTTTTTGTTGCGTTTTTCAATCTCTGAAAATATTCATGAAAAAACAAGTCTTAAACGTAGGCTCTTTATCGATATCACGAAGGAGTTTAACTTCAGTAGTATATACCGAGCTTTTGAAACAAAGGCACATACGAAGTTGCATTGCATTTCCACTGCCGACCACTGGTAGGAGCCTCTCGTTGCTGATTCAAACTTCAGTGTAGGCACGCAGCACCGGTATTTCTACGGCAGCCTGTGGGCCTGCATCCCCACTTTCAGACTCTCCAGTCAGGCCGGCCGCATCTGGTCCCTCTAAGGCGTCACCCCAGAGCTTCCTCTTTGCCGCCGTATATCACCTAGTGGGCAGGGTGCCACGCCAACGGAGCAGCCGATCAAGATTGACTTCGGGGGAGAAGGCGCGCCAGTTTCGCCCGCTGGGGGAGCGTGGCGCGTCGGATTCGCCTCCGACCGTCAAACGGCGGCAATTTGTCGCGGCTGCTCTGATCCCCGGCTCCCGACGCGGCGCCGAGGCGGTGTTTTCGGAGATCAGGCGGTGTTCGGAGATGCCGGCTGGCGTCCCGAGTCCTCCTCCCTCTCTCCCCTCCCTCCCTCTCTCCCCCGCCATCCCTCTCTCCCCCGCTCTCCTTCCCTCTCTCCCTCTCTCCCCTTCCGTCCCCTGGGAGGTAGATCGATCGGGAATTGGCGTGGGCGATGGCGTGATGTCCAAGTCAGCGGTTCGGAGATGGAATTCGAGGACGCGGACGAGTCGACCATATGGCGTAGGGAAGAGGTATGGTGGTTCTGAGATGGGAAAGTCGTGAGGACTTCGGTCTTGCCCAGAGCGGTGATTGTGTACCTACTACAGTACTACATGTAATGCTAGGAGTCGCTGTGTGCGTCTTTGGATGGCGGTGGTGTGTTTGTGAGGGGGAAGGGGAGGGGTGTAATAAAGTTGAGTCGAATGAAATGAGATTGGACTCGTTCGGAGCAGTATTTTATTTGACATGTCGGATATTGGAAAAAGGACCCAGCGATAGTGAACGCATATAAGATGTAGTACCTGCACTTATGTGTCATAAATGAACTCGAATGTCATTTTACGTCTCCCACTCGATTTGGGTGGTGCGCTTGTAAAACTATATTTTATTGTTCTACTTATTATTCTGGGGTAATTGGGGTCTCACTTACTTATCCAAGTAACTGAGATAATCGTTTCAAAGTTCAGATGTTCGCAGAAAGGTGATCGTTTAACCGCCTTCGAGATAGTGCTGGTCTTACGTGAGATGTGGCTAATTTCAATAAGGTGGAATAACGTGCCGTTTCCGCTGTATTTTGCTGAATAACAT
>JARBER010160923.1:0-10282 GCA_030265075.1 Balanus glandula
GGAGCAGCTGCTCCCCTGACCCGGCCCGGCGCTGACCCAGCACCGTTCCGGCTCCTTTCACCGGCGCCGTGTGCCGCCCGCGCCGACGCACCAAAAACAAGTTTACGACCGGCCTCAGCCGCGGCAGCGCTGCTGTGCGCGTACAACAAACACCGCTTCGTGACTGCACGGTGTCTGCGGCTGCGATGGGACTGTAGGAGGCTCGTGTAGGCTGATATGTGATAGGAATGTAGGAAGCTGATATGTTATGGATGGAGGAGACTGATGCAGGCTGGTATGTGATGCACTGTTTCTGACTATGTGATGCACTACGACTTTCGGCTGTAGTTTTAAGCAGCTGTGTGTGATGTTGTCAAGTTATGTGACTGCACCCGCCTCTGGCTGTGGGGCGGGTCGTCTGTTTTGTGTTCCCGTCTCCGCCCCTCTTGTCCCAGTTCGCGCGGCTCACCTGGCATGCCCGTCTGACGCCGACTATCTTCACCGCCACGTTGACCTGGCTGGCGACTGCCCCGGTCTGCAACGCGGAACTGTGATGATTTGCATCCCTCGGCGCGCCAAGAGCTCTGCTCGCGGCTGTGCGCGGGGCTTCGCGCAGGTCGCGGCCGCGCGTTGGTGGACGGGGCGGGGACGGCGCTCGTCGCCAGCGGCAGAGGCCGGCGGCGGTATGCGGGGACCGCGCCGACCCGCGTGAGCGATGGGGGTGACACGTCACCGGTGTCACCGACCGGTCGTCACCCGTCGCCGGTCCGTCACCGCCCCGTATCGCCGTCACGCACACAGATGCGGGCGCTTTGACGTGACGGCGACGGACGGGGTCGGCGCGGTGCCGCGACCTTTCGCCCGTCGGCGGCGCTGTTATCAATGATGGTGACGTCATGAGACCGAATGACCCGGCGGGAGTGACCTGCCGTCGACCGTCAATGGCTCATGACCCGCTGATGGCGGCAGAGGCAGAGTAATCGACGGGACAGACCATCAGCGGAGCCGGAGAGCCATGGGCGAGCGAGGCGGACGACCGACAGAAATCCTGCGCAGGGTTTCGGAGAAAGCGGTGATCTGACGGGTTTGACAAAGGTCGAATGGGCTCGGTCATCTCGGGATAGTACTCTCCGAAACGACATCGGACGCGAGCTCAGATATTTATGGGTGAAATTAGATGGGGCGATACTCGATATTGGCTTACTGAACGTCATTCATTCGGAATGGGAGATTCGTGGAAATGACTGTTGGAGCCTCTGATATAACAGATTTACTTCGTCGCTTGTCCCTGAATGAACTCCGTTTCACTTTTTTATAGACGTCTGGCCTTGGCACTTCTTATTCTACCGCGCCGCCCAGGTCTTCGCCAGTGTGCCTTTCTCCTGTTCTTAGCCGTCGATAATTGCTAGGTAAACTCAGGTCCGTCGATCCAGTCTCATGAATATTAACGAGCCGCACTAATTCGGGGTCTGATGGCGCTGAAAACGAATCTGCTCCACTCCGAAAACAATCACATTCGTGCGCAGGTGGCGTGGGTTCCTGCTTTTACGTAGTTACTCCCCCCCCCCCACCCCCCTACACACACAATCACACTGGGTCTCTTGTAACCGTCATCAACGGTGGGCGGTAGGTATAGCATTTGTGGCCGAGACAGCGCAGCAATAGAACGAAATTGGCGGTGCCGTTTTTCGTGCTGGGCGGGCGGCGTAGACGGGGTAGCGGACGTGCTGTCACTCATCTCACACCGCAGCTACCCACGATGTCGCCGGGTGGTCTCTTCGACGCGCACATCTAACAATATACACCCTTGCTACGTGCTTTGGCGCCTGGCTGGTTTGAGGTAGGAACTGTGGTGGGTACCTGGCTGGTTTGTGGTACTGTGGTTTGCGCCTGGCTGGTTTGTAGTACTGTGTTTTGTGCCTGGCTGGTTTATGTTACTTTGGCTTGTGCAGTATCCAGCGTATACTCCCAAAACGAAACGGTATCCGGTGGCGATCGCTCAGTGCGCCGTCCGTCTCAGCCGCGCCGGTCTCGCCGCGCCGCCAGCTGAGCTCGCGTGCGCCGCTCCTCGCCGCACCAACTAGCGGCCGCCGCAAAAGGCGTCTCGGCCCGCCGCGGCCCCGCACGCCTGCCGTGCCGGCAGCGGCGACCCAATGATGCACGGCCGCAGACGACATAACCGCACCGCCTTAGCGAGCCGAGTCCGCCTTGTTTAGCGAGCTGCCCGCGGCCCGGCACGCCAGCTGCGGACGTATTCGGCGCGCGGCACGCGGCCTCCCGGGCGGCGACCGCACGCCGCTCGACCCGCGGGCTCGGTCTGTTCGAGTGAGACCGACCTGCGGGGTTGGTCTTTTCTTGTGAGACTGACCTGCGGGGTCGGGTCGTTCGAGTGACACCGGACGGCGAGCTGACAGAGGACCGCCGCGAGTACGCCGCATCGCGATGGACCGCCGCCAGCGTTCCCGTTACTACCGCCCGCCGCCGCCGCCGCGCTGCCGCCGCCGTCGCCGCCGCCGTCTCTGGCTCGCTTCTGCTTCCGGCCGCCGACAGGGCCTCTGCGATGCCATGTTAGCCAGTCGTGCGTGAAAACGCCTGGGGCGCTGCACCGTGGCGGATACGCGGCCCTGGGCGGTCACCGCCCCCGCCCCCGCCCCCGCCCGGCGGCAGAGGCAGTGTTGGCCTTGCAGCCGGCGGCGGCGGCGGAAGGAGGAAGCTCGGGAGTCGGCGGTCGGCGGTCGGCGGTCGGAGGTAACCGGTCGACGGTCGCCGGTCGCTGGTCGCCGGTCGCCGGTCGCCGGTGCTCGGTCGGCCGTGTCGACCTCGTTTCGCGAGGTTCCGCCGGCTGACCGCCGCGTATCTCCGCCCGTAGCCCCAACCGCGTGAAATCCGCATCACCGTTCTATCCTGACGCAGAGTCATAACCCTCCACTGACCAAATCCACTCGCTTGACCGCGTTGGCTTAACCAGACCGAAAGCTCCTTCCCACCGGAAGATCTACGCCACCGGACCGGGGTGATCTACGCGGCTGGAACGACGGTCTCGCTCGTTGAGCGCGGTAAATGGTGCGAGTTCTGCGAGAAGCGACGCCATTCCAGAGCGGGCGATGTTCCAGGACTGGAGATCAATCTCACAGCAGTGTCGGCATCGGACGCCGGCCGGCCAGCCATCCATTCCGCAGGATGTCAACATCAGTCGGCGGCCGGGAACTCTGGCGACAGAACCGGTCCGCTGGCCCGGTCGGCCCGCCGACAAGCAGTTCGTCAGCGGTCTGGCCCGGAGCTGAACCCAGAAGCGGCTGGAGTTGGTGTGACGGCCGGCGGGGAGTGACCCGTAATTTACCGGCAACAAATCACACGCGGTGACCTCGGTGTTAATTGGGCCTCCCACGGGGTAGACTGGTCGCGCCCGGGCAGCAGAGCGGATAGAGCTAAGACTTGCAGAGCGCGGCGGCCGGGGATGCGGACGGATTGGCGGAGGATGTGTTCACTGTTCAGCATGTTTTCTGGGGCTGACGAATGGTTGTGGGAGTGTCCGGAGGAGGGAGTACAACGTGCGACATACCTATACCGCTCGATAGTTGACTTGATGTGGTGCTGGTTAACAAGCTCTGCTAACACGGTAACTGCCGCCGTCACTGTTGACTGCTGCGACTTCAATACACCGTCTGATATCGACTGCTCAACGGTGCTTTCAACGACCCTCATAGCCGACTCCCGCAATGCTGATAGCTAAAGCTGCGTCATAACTGAGTGCTAGCAAGTGTGACATCAACAAACAACATCCCACACTCCGCAGGTACTCCCCTCGCGTCAGCAGAAGGAACTCAACACCATAAGCAGCCGTCGCATCCCTCTTGGAGCTTTTCATGATCGCGGAAACCGATACCATTTCAACAAACCATCACTCAGCCCAGAGAGAGTCGCCGTCACTCTGTGCGTGTGGCGCGTGCCGCTGGGCGGGGGCGGCGGCGGGGGCGGGGGCGGCGGGTTTGGCAGCGCTCGCTGTTTATCCATCACGTCGCCGGAGCCGGCCCGGTCCGACTGAGCTGTCTCATAAAGTCGTGCCGTTGCGCCACGGCCTATTTAATGTGGCAACTGTCGCCCGCTCGCTCTTAGTGGAGCGTCTCTGTGGCGATCAACGGCACTCGGCTGATGGAGGGTTATCGAGCGGACAGGGCCCCAGCGCCAGACGCACTTGGCTGGTACTGCATGTCTGGTCAATGACCATATCCGCTTAATTATACCTCATCTCCGCTTATATGACTGTCATTTATGTTCTAATCAATTTCATCTCAGCCCTCCAGGGTCCTGTTGATGGCCCTTGTCTTACTTCGAACAGTCGAATCAGTTCGGGTTTCATTTTGTCGTTTAATCTCAGCGTGTATCAAGTGTCCGCTTGAATCTCAAGACGTCCGACCGCCTACGGGCTTTCACCGGGTGCCGGCAACTTTCTCCTATCACCTCCGCTGCCGGTAGGACACCGGCGCACGTGCGCGACAAACGAGCGCTATCCTGCCCTGCCACTTGCCTCTCATTAATCTGCGTTTTGTACGCGCGGCGCCTGCCGCCGATCGTTGGGCAGCCGCAGTGGGCCGTGCGCGCTGGCCGCTGCAGAAGTGAGCTGTCTCGCCGCTGCACAGGGTCGCTCTGACACCTGCTGCATCCATGCATGACGGGCCGCGCTGCTGGCGGCACGCTCCGCCGCCACGCCTCCGCGCACGTCTCTCGTCACCTGGGGGGTCGCCGGCTGGCGGCGGCGGCGGCGGCGGTGGCGGCGGTGCAGGGTCTCGTGCCAGTGGTGGGGACCGTGCCGGAGCCGGTGGCAGCCCCTGACGGAGCTGCTGGCGCTGTTCCGTGTCAGCGGCTCGCTAACGGACACCCGTCAGCCGGCGACGGACGGACGCTGACGAGCCGCCGCCCGCCGCGGCATCTCCGTCAGCGCCGGCCGATCGACCCGACACCTGCCGGCGGCCGGGCCAACTAACCCGCCGCCGGCGACGGAGCTACGGAGCTTCGGATCGGCCAACTACGCCCTCCGGCGACGGCGGAACGGCGGATCGGTGACCGCCCCGGGGCGAGGCGGGATGATTGAGGAAGTTGTGGGAGAGGGAGGAGGGAGTCGACCCAATTTGTCAACGCACTCACGCGCCGCACGCGCACACGCACTTCGTCCCGGCATTGACCCTTTGACTTTGAGTATAAAAAGCGGCGAGTTTGCCGGCGCCGAAGTTTGCTCAGGAATGTTTTCCCAGCGCTTGTCGTACTTAAGTGTTTGCGCTGAGCTTGGACCAAGTTTGTAAATGGTTTGAAAGGAAAGGCGAATCTCGGGGATAAAGCCTTTGTGGCGATAGCAAATTCTCAACAGCACGTGACGAACAAAAGTTGACCTCTAACTCAGCTCCAGCTATCACCAGCGCCAGACATCACAAGCGCAGCTATCAGCAGCACAGCTTTCACCAGCGCAGCTATCACCAGCACAGCTATCACCAGCACAGCTATCGCCGTCATCCAACCATCACCAATACCGCTAAAAAACATCCCGTTTTCTGAGACGAAGCAGCTGGAGCAAAGTCGAGCGATCGCTGTTGACAGGACCTTGGTTGCGACTGTGGCGTTGTTTTGGCGCGCGCCGCGGCTGTCACTTCTGGAGACGGACGCGCGTCGTCAGACGTCACTGATGTGTTGCATCACCCTGCCGGCCGCGTCGCCTGGCCCGGCTCACCTTGATCGGGGTCTGCCGGCGCGCAGATTTCCCGGCCGACCGCCGATTGCCGTCGCAGTTTACGGCCGAGTGTGAGACCGCAGCCGCCGCCGCAGCCGGGGCGAAATATGAATGAGGGAGCGATAACCTTGGCCGCAGTCCATTGCGGCAATGGGCGGATCTGTCATGTCGAGATGGTGCAGCCGATTCGCCGTTGATTCATGCAGTCAACGACCGGGAAGGAAATAATGTCGTTCTTAGCATAACCACCACGCCCGGGCCCGCGACCGGGGCGGCGACGGTGCCGTGGTAGGCAACACGTTCAGTCTGCTCATAATCTTCCCGCTTCGTCACTGTCATGTGCTGTGACGTTTTGAAGGCCGCTAAAGGCATCGGCCGGCTTTTTTCGTGTCGATCCATTTTGAGCCGTGTCCCGCTGGGCCATGCGGTGTCCTGCCCAAGCTCGTTGTGAAATATCGTGGCGGGCATCGGTAACTTATAGTCGTGAAATGACGTTTCAGCCGTCCCTCTTTTGAAGCCATGTCAAAACACACGCCTGGCTGTTTGGGTGGCGGGCGTGTCATGCGCTGTTCGTATATAGGTTACCTTTGGCCACCGTGGGTGGGTGTCGCGTTTTGGACAGGCCTCGGCCCGTGTGTGACACCCTGCCTTCCATTTGTAACCGATCCTGTCAGGATGACGTCACGCCAGCTGCTCGACTGCCGAACGAACGATATTTTGCCGAACACACGCTCTTTGTGATGTAAATCGTGCCAATGGTCGGCGTTTTTAGACGCCTATCTTGGCAGAATCGTTCCTGGAGTCCCGGTGGTTTCATCCACGTGTCGCGCATCAGCATATCGGCGGAATATTTCCTCCAGTCGCCCGCATTGTGCAGCATGGAAACAGATCTACCGCAGATCTAATGTAATGCCATTCAGTTGTGCGACCGAGCTGACATCGGGCGCGTGTGCAGGTAGCCCGATCAGAGCTGTCATTTTTGGTCTGTACAGATTGCATGCTGAACCCAGATTAGGCACCAACTTAGTGACGCACTGCTGTCAGGTGGCACCTCAGTATGGTGCCTGTGCCTTGTGACACCTTTTTCGAAATAAGACTATGCCTCATGATACCTCTGGGCACCGTTTGCGCGCTTCGTGGCACCTCTGAGCACCGTATATGTGTCTCCTGAGCGCGCCGTGCCCGTGTCTTGTGACACCCATCATCGCGCCTTCGCGTGCCTGTGTCTCATGGCACCTGAATCCTGTACCATTGTCTCGTTTCCCCCAATTTCTTGCGCTGTCTTGCGACACCTGGTCGTTGGTCTGTCACTACTGTCCTCTCAGCCGTCCTCCTCTCAGCCGTCCTCCTCTCAGCCGTCCTCCTCTCAGCCGTCCTCCTCTCAGCCGTCCTCTTCTCAGCCGTCCTCCTCTCAGCCGTCCTCCTCTCAGCCGTCCTCCTCTCAGCCGTTCTCCTCTCAGCCGTCCTTTTCTCAGTCGTCCTCTCAGCCGTCCTCTCAGCCGTCCTCTCAGCTAGCTCAGGCATAGCGGATCGTCGCAGGCCATCACCTGTCCCGTGGGAAGTCAGCGGACACCCCGCAGCGAGCGGAGGTCCAGTCTCTCGGGTCGCCGCTCATCTCACGTTATAGGTACAGGTGGCGCCACTGGCGGGCGGTACCCTCCCGGGAACCGAAGAAGCGTCTGTCGCTCTCTCGTCATACCCTGTCACAATCGTGTCACAAGTGTCGTATCTTGTCACACTCGAGAGGGTCAGGTAGCTCGGGAATGCTCCCAGTGGCCAGCTCCGACAGACGGGTCATTAAAGGACCATTAGAACCGGTCAGGAGTCCTAGTAACAGCAAGTACCTTTCCTGATTCCCGGGGCAGGTCATTTGTAACAGCTAGCGTCATCCAACTTATCTGGATTGCCCAGGTCCTTAACTTGGCATATACAGTTTCCGAAACGTGATGGCTTGGTGAAGGTCATAAACCCATGAGCTGAACGTTATCACCTCGTTCAGGCCGAACCGCCGCGGTGAACCGATCGGCGCGCCGATCGGTTCACCCGCTACCGGCCGGTGGATGAACCCGCGTCAGTTCCCCGCCTCATCGCCCCTCTCGGAGCCCGGCTCTACACGCGCCGCGCGATCGCTCGGAGGCCACATTTTCCAGTCAACCCAACTATGATGAAGCACGAGCGGCCACTCGCAGCCGTCCGCAGCACTGATACATGACGCGATTGTTCATCTACGGTAATCCATTAGCGTCACAGACCCTGTTGGTGGCAGTGGCGCCGGTGGTCGTCGCGTTGCGGCGGCAGTGTCAGCGGCAGCGACAGCGGCGGCGGCGGCGGCGGCGCAGCCTGCGTACGCGGACCTATCGACCGCGGAAGATCGCGCTGGTGGTGGTGGCGTGGCCCTCTCGTCGGCGTCTCACTGTAGCGCCGGGCGGCGTGGCGCCGGTACGGCGGCCGTAGCGACAGTACGCCCGGCACGGCGGCGTGGCGTGGTGGGCGGCGTAGCGCGGTGGTGAGCGGCGTGGCGAGGTGTAGTGCGATCGGTGGTGGAGCGCGACTGGGGTTCGGCTTCGGAGACTCGTTAGGACAGGACAGTCAGCTGAGACGTGGTAGGCGGACAAACTTAAGAGTTTGTTTAAAGGAGGGGTTGAGTTGAAACACAACGTGATAACAGACGACCGGGACCAACAAAAATAATATTCGAACAATCACGACAAGGGACATGCAATGCCGACATGCTGATGCCCAGACTTCTGAGAGTTAAACCAAAGCTCGACAACAAGAGCTTGGTGTCGTCGACGTCACAGTGACTCGTCGACTCCGATGAGCGTTGATGGCGGCAGCGCCTTACCACCGGGACAGGTGAGTCATGGAGTCGAGAGTCATGACCCAGCAGGGCATTGTTCCCGCTGGCCAAACCTCCCCTCTTCCGACTCGCCGTCCGCTCGATAAGTCGGCCCTCGAGGGGCGTGTCACGGGTCGGCGGGTCGTGCCCGGCACTGTTTTCACAGCATTACGCCGAGCGGTTTCGGCACCGACGTTTTGTTGTGAGGCGCGGCGCGTGTCGACGGTGGGGCCTGCGTTGTGGCGTCCGCGGCGTCCCCGTCCCGGTCCCTGTCTCCGCCACAGGGGATGGTGTGTCACCCCAGAGCTGTCGCTTCCCGGGGGATATGACGCTAAGCTCGCTAATGCAGTCGCGGAAGAGATTGCCGTGTCACCCGCTATGAACACACTACTATGTCACCGCTATGTCACCCGTAAGCTCACTAATGCCTCCCGGGAGCAGAGCGGCTGCGGGATAGCGCGTACACCATTCTTCCCCGCTACCAAACACCGCCCTTGCCTGGCTTTCTCGGCTGTACACACGTGCCGGCGACCGACCGGCAAATAAACCCGTTTGTCGACAAATGCAATAAGCCCGACGTGGTCGGCTTTAGTATCGCCGATTGTGTGCGCTGCCGCCGCGTCAATGAGCAGCCGAGTTTGCATTGTGAGTCGGCCGTCAGCCAGCGGTGTAGGAGGGTCGGTCGGCTGTGTAGGAGGGTCGGTCGGCTGGGTAGGAGGGCTCTGAAAGGCACCGTCTCCCCCCGTCTGCCCCGTGGCGCCACGGCTGGATCGATTCGCGTACACAGCTTCGGAGGGAGCTCCACGTGGTGTTGGCGTCCCCGCCCGCGACGATCGCGCTCCCGGCTCAGGGGACAGCGCCGTCGGGGCTTGAAGGTCGTTCGGCGAGGTGAGAGGCTTCCTTTTATAGGGACGTTCACGTGGTGTTGAAGGGAGATTCTGTGGATGCTTTATAGGGTAGCATGGCTCCATCGATATGACTAAAACAGAGTTTTTCCGTCCATATTGGTCACGAGAGCCTAAAAGACGTCATATTCAAAAACCATGAAATCGTTATCTTCCATTGCAAAACAAAGGATTTCGTCATCCGAGTCTCAACTGCTTTCGATATGGCTTATTAGGCGCCAGGCACCGTTGCCAGGCAAAACTGATAGACAACCTCTAGGCTTTCCCAAAAAATACTTAAGAACCTTTACATTTTGTCTGAAAACCTCTAGAACCTCAAATTATACTGAAATCCTCCAAATCTACCTCAGAAATTGACACACAGAACCTTCAGATTTGAGGTAAAACCTCTAGATCAGCAGCCCTGGCACCGCCAGGCTTAGATCTTTACCGCTGCCAGTTTAGACCTGCCAGGTAACCCTGGGCTCGCCGATGACCTTCCTACGCCTCCGCACCTGCTCTGGGAGAGGAGAAGGTCGATGATAATACTGTGTGCGCGTCGCTGGAGGGTCAGCTCGGCTCGGCTCGGCTGTCATATACGGCGTATAGGTAGGCTGGAGGAGACCATTCGAGTGTGCTGTGGAGGCGGGCAGTGGCCGTTTGTCCATGCCGTTTCGGTCATGGCTTCGTGTCTCAGACCAGTCTTGGCGGATAGTGTCTGGCTGACCGTCTGGCCGACCGTCTGGGGGAGGAGAAAATGGCAAGGACGGAGCCAGTCTAGTCTACGGCTGTAGGCGTCTCGCAAGGCATGGTGAGGTTGCTAGTTATTATGCGTGTTGCTCAATAGTACCAATCCGT
>JARBER010160934.1:0-10278 GCA_030265075.1 Balanus glandula
ACTGAACCGATGTCATAAAACTGGAAAATTTGACCTTTGATGACCTCTGGTGACCTCAATTTTGACCTGAGCGATTTGTTTCCTGAAATAGTTTCGAAACGATTTTTTCCGAGCTTTCCAACGGTGTTTTTGGTTTTAGCCTACGTGCTAAAGAGACTGAGTTAGTAGGGGGTGTCTAAACACCCCCCTCCCCGGCACGAGGAAGGTGGCGCCGAGCACCGGCACGGCGCGGGTTAAATAAAACGCGGGAACCGAAATAAACTTTAAAGGCAACAGGAAACTTCAGGGATTGGGAAAGATTCTCAAAACGATTGGATTATACTTCTTAATGTGGCTGCTTTTGCTACTGTCAAAAACGGTCAATGGTCATAGTACAGTTGGTATACTAACGATTTACCCAGTTTAATGATCTTCCCCACTTCTATTAACCGTCTACAGGCGCCAGTGTTTGTAGTTCGCTTAACCCGTACCTTGCCGGAGGAGGTGTTTAGACCCCGGCAATATCCTATCTTCCAAACCAATGACTGCAGTGATACGAACGGGGTGGCGATCGAAAAGTAAAGTCTCAATGTGCTGAAACTAAAGAAAACATAATGTTTGGTTTTCAATGTCACCGCTCAAGTCACGGTTAGCTAAAAGGCAAAAATGGAGGTGCTTGGGTATCTGAGACATATTTCATTTATTCATTCTACTCAGAAAATTCATTCTACTTAAGCATGAGAGGTTAAAATTGATAAGGTCCAAGGTACTAAAAGTTAAGTGCCCAAATATATACGCGTTGGGTTATTAGTAGAAAATGCGGAGGGGGGGGGGGCTAAGTATAAGACTGCCCCAAGCTGAGCCTCGCATGCGGACGCGAAGGTGCGGCGTGGCAGATACTTCAGTCACTTTGTGATAGTTAAGTCGGGGTGGCGGGTGGCTTGAGTGTCGAAAAGGTTGCAGGTTGGCAAGACTGATGCCAATATGTGTCAATATTGTTATTTTATACTTTAATATTCGATAAGCGTACGCGAAAAAAAGACACAACCTCGCATGGCCGGTTGAGGTTATTCCGATCCGCCTGAGTTTCTGCCAAGATAAATAATAAAATGGGTAATATTTTCACAGAATATATTATCTTGATTCTTGTGTGCAAAGCTGCAACTTGTCTGACACACGAGCCACCTGCCACCCGACCCAACAGCCTCAAATTGAGCAAAACAGCTGCCACCCCGCAGACCCGCACTCGCATGCGAGGCTCAGTGTGTGCATCTTTAAGCCCCATCCCCCCTCCCTCCAGCGGGTGGAGGGTTAGCTCGGTGGCGGTCAGTGGCGGTTAGCGGCTGACCACCGCTGCTCCCGTCTCGTCTCTGACCCTGTCCACAACAATGCCAAACTAATCAGTGCGGTAATATTGTGCCCCGGCTGAGGACATCGACCTGCTCTCATGGATACTCCGAGCTTCATCACGGGGGGCGAGCACATCGTACGATATTAATCCTCTGTCCGCCGGTCGCGTCATCGATCCTACCTAGCGGCCGCATGACCGAAAACGTAGTTTGCACGGTATATAAGGCAGAAAAGGCAAATCACGCTGGTGACAAAGTCGAGAAAACGTATGCAAGGTGGTGTACAGATGCTTTCGGAGCGGTACTGACAATAGGAAGACACCTCGGCACAATACCGCCCGACATGTTTCAGCCACCGGGGAGCATTGACTCAGTCACTCCAGTTAACTCGCGCCCCGCTGGGGTCTCTAGCCGAACGCGCCCTGCTGGGGGCATATATCCCCCCCCCCCCCCTCGGTTATCTCCCGAACTAATAGCTGCAGTGCGACGTGCAAGGCAGCATTAGAAAGCTCTGAATGAGCTGCGTTCATAGCATGCTTAAATTTTTCCAAAAAATAACATGTCATATCACGATCACGTGAGTCGTATTTTTTGTTTTTTGTTCTTGGGTCAAATGTTCAGTCCAAAAGCGCTAAATTGGGACAAATATCACACTAAGCAGTCACAAAGGTATAGCGCATCTCCACATGAAGCAAAAGGGAAGTAGTAAGTAAAGGTTAAGGTCATCGTCAGGTCACACAAGGTCACTGTAGGCAAGAAGTCCACGAAAGTCATGCAACACATGTTATGAGGGTTGTTTTACACATATAACTCGATAGCAGCAGTCATGTATTAGACCTGATCCAATAAAAGATCAATGTCAGGTCAAATACGGTACAATTTTGAAATTGATTAACAAAATAAAAAATGAATGAGTATGCAGAGTGTCACTGATCAGGGCTGTTGCCCGGCTATATGCCATTCCCCCGTAGCCGTAAGAAGCTGATAAGCCGTAAGAGGCTGATAGGCACCGTTCCCAAATCCTAGCCTCTTGTTAAGCTGGACCCTTGTCTTGCTGAAAATCTCCTCTCCTCTCCTCTTCCAAACTTTTTAACGTGGATAAAGACCATTTGTTTTGTTTATATTATATCACTGATGACACTAACCTCTTCAGCACATTCTCTGCATTGAAATCCCCCGTTATGGTCCAGCTTTGGTGACGTCTTTTTGGTTTGAAGCCCCATTACAGCTCTATAGACCAGACCGCAACTTTCAGTGAACCGTCTTGTATGGAAGGCACATCAGAACTGATTTGCGCTCAGGGTTCAGACGCGGTTTTTCTAGGGGTTCGGTGGGTGCAATGTGTTACTATTCATAGAAAGACTTACCACTAGACAGATAGCATCGCTAGTCCTAGACAGTCCATTTTTTTGCGTATAGGGTCGAAAGTCATTCTCTTGAGTTTCTGTGCTTCTGACGCCATTGAATGTCGGCGCTCTTGATTGACTTAAGGCTCATGCTTTTGTGCATAAACTTTGTAGACGGTCATCTGAGACACTAGTTCACCCTTCGAAGTCAGTCTTATAGCCAATTTGTCCTTGTCTGGTGTTTTTTTTCTTGGAAGTACTGGCTAGTACGATTTTAGCCAGTTGAGTCAGCGCAGTTTTGTTCTTGTGACCAGTGTTTTTTCAAGTGATTCTTGCTTGTTGTATCAAGCTATCCAAATTTATTTGAGACTGTCACCCAAGTTTCTCAGCACTATTGGTCTAGCTCAGATAATCACTAACCATGTTAATCGAATGGAAACGCGTCAACAAAGTATGTTTTTCTATTGTGTAGCGCACAGATGGTACTCCTCAGAAATAGACCCCTGGAAACTCATCATGGCTGAATTTAGGTGACTTGGCTGAGTCACGTGATCAGCTCAACGGTAAGGATGCTCTGAGACAAGGTTATGATTCACTTGCACTGATTCCTTTGGAGTACAAGAAGAATACGATAAAATTACCAAAGGGAAATCCGTTTCGGGACCCACTTTAGACCTTTTGTGTCTCAGAAATAAAGTAGTGCCATTTATTTGTCTATATCTGGTCAATAAAACCCGCAAAAGAACTATTTTAAAAAAGACCTCATAAGTAACTATTATTCAGAGAGCCATATGTAAGGAAAATATAAATGCATTGGTGTTCAATTTGGTTTCAGTATTTTCCAAACGTAATTATAATACATATATTGTGTTTTTTTTTAATCTGGAGAAACATTTGTTGATAATTTTTTTCAAATTAATTTGGCAAATTTTGGAAGTCAATTACTAACATTTGGAAAATTCGATAGAGCCATGTTGTAGAGAATGTTATGTATATTCTTTTAGTGTTTTTGTTTTCATATGTCTTTATACCTCAAGTTTTTACGATGTTTCAAACATTTATTGATTTTGCAAAAAATGGCATGCATGACGTCATTATATCGTCATTATATCGTCATCATATCGTCTCCAAAAGTTATTTACTAATTCCATTTTGTTTTGTGAGCATGTGGAATTAATGCGCTATAAAGTCTTGTAAGTTTGACCTCGATATCTATTATCATTTTGGAGTTATTGAGAAGACTCGAGAGGGGGCAAATATTGCCTTTCCTAGCGGGGCGCGGGCAACGCTGCAACAACAGCAGCAACATAAAAACGCTGTAATAACCAGCTGTCACGGAGCTGTTAAGCGGCCGTGATCTGCCGTACGGTCATCTGGCCAGAGGACATAGCCCGAGGGCATGCTTCGCGTCATGGCTCAGCGCGTTCTCTGATTCGAACGGACCTACAACACTGGCCACGTTTTCATGAGGCTAGGGGAGAATCCGGACTCACCCTCGTGGTGACTTCTGAATTAAATCCCCACAAGAGGAAACTCAAAATTTACCGTCAGACATGGACATGGTTTTGGGCCTGTCGTCTGTATATGACGGTCAGTTTTGAGTTTCCTGTTGCGGGGAAAAAAGGACAGAATTCACCATGAGGGCATATCCGGACCCCTAGGCTCATAGTCTCATGGAATCTCGCAAATCACACGGAGGCATAGTTTAGTCTGCATCTGTTTCGTTTCTCCACTGTTCCTTACTTTCCAGAATCGCTCGGCACGCCTGGCCAATAAACGCCGAACGAGATACACAAATATACTCTCCTTGATGACACTCGTAACGATGCAGAACATGCAAATATTTACAAGCGGTGTTGTAAATACAAATCGGCCATAACCTTCCGGCGCCGTTGAGGAAATAAACTGTTGGACTCATACCCAGACGAGGGAAGCAGCAATAATAGACAGTGTCGCTTCCTTCAGCAGAATCGACAGCCGAACCAGACGCTCTTCCTATGACTTCCTGGTAGGGGTTCACTGCCAGTCTTGATGGTTCGTCGAAATACAGAGAATTGAGTGACGTCACTACACATTAGTGTGACACAAAACAGGCGCAGTTTTAACAAAGAGTACAATCTGCATTTGGTTTAGCAAAATGGAATGCAAAAATCCCAAAAGAGAGTGGTTACTGGTTATGTTTCCATGAAACTAGAGAATCTGGATTTGCCCTAGTGGTGACTTCTGTAATTTTGTGACCACAAGAGGGAACTCAAAACTGACTGCAGATATGACCATGGCATTTAGCCCTGTCCACATCTGATGTCAATTTTGTGTTCCTTTTGCGTGACCGAAATTACAGAAGTCACCACGAGGGCAAATCCGTAGTCCCTATAGTCTCATAGAAGCGTGGCCAGTGAGTATGGCTGCAACAGCTGCACTCTCCGATTGGTTAACCATTTGTTTTTGACCAGCAAAATGGTGTTCAGCAAGTGCACAAGTAGATAAGAATAAGTTAACAGCTATTCAAACCCAAATGTTTCCGATGGGCCAAGCTCGTAGCTACTTAAAAATGTAACTACAATTTTTTGGATCCGGCTCCCTGAATGGCTAAATTACAGCATGTATAATTCATAATGTCACTTTTTTAATTCTGCTTATATTTGTTTGTGTTGATGAGATACAGAGAGCAAAAGCCAGTAATGTATGTTTAGACACAATTGGTAGGCGCATGCCTTGTATAGCTGTACTAACCCGTTAATAATTTTGACAATTTGTGACCTGACATTGACCTGAAATTGACACAAACTTTACGTTTATGAGGTGCAGGTCAGCTAAGGTGTTCGTACACTGTACAGTTACATCTTAATGAAAGCAGTTGATCTAACATTACAAAATAATATCTAAGCATGAATTAAACTGGCTACTCGAAACCATACTTTGACACATTCATCGGCAAGAACACAAGCAAGAAAGATATTCAATACACCGACTGACCTCCAGTGGCGATCATAACCTTCATAAGCTACCGCTGTTAAAAGCTTAAGAAAGTGATGTATTTAGCTGTTTAAACTTTAACTTTTTATTTAAAGCTTTATATGTATTTTTAATCATGTCTGAGTAGATTAAGCGAGTGGTTTCAGGCCTGGATGCCGCTAAGTCGAGCTTTGAATGTAAAAACAGTATTGTATAAATAGAACACAAGTACAAGGTGAAATCGGATCATCAGATCAAAATTCTGTAAAAACCTTAAGTTAATGGAAGTGCATTAATCTAACATAGTTATACTGCATTTGTATCCATGACTCTATCTCGATTAACGGTCAAGTTCAACACATGCAAGATTTTGAATTATTTCTATAAATACAGTTTGAATTTTGTGTAAGTGCATATGAATGGATTTCCGAGGTCAGAGAATGGGCTAAGCAGAGCTTGTTGCACAGGTCCTGAGGCTGCCCTCACCACCCGATCATATACAATTCCTGTTGGCCGGCAGAATTTAGAGACGAAAGTTGTGGGTGCCCGACATAAATTTATTAATCCCGCCTCGCTCATTTACGTCACCTGACCTTGAGTGCGACTGCTTTTACCTACCACAGGCTATCTACCTAAGTCAGGAGCAAAGAGCGAGCGCTGAAGTGGCTCGAACCCAGGCTGTTACAACCGGAACAGATCTTAAGCCCAGCGCTCTCCACAGAGCTACTGGGGAGAACACGATGTGGTTGAGATCCTCAGAGGTCACCTAACGAAACAGGACCTCAAAATCGGGTATCAATGGCTTTGTTTTATCATAAGCCTCACGTTCGTATTGAACTCGAAGCTCTTGCTCAATCAAAGCTCCACTGGGATATCGTGCCGAACGCTTACCGCTGAGGGGGGGGGGGGCGGCTTGCATTGCCCCTTCTCTTGGTTATCTCCCAAGCGAGTAACCACAGCGAGACGCGCAAGGCAGCAATCGAAAGCTCTCAATGAGCCGCGGCCAAAGCATACGTAATATTTTTTTCTCATTTAGATATTTTGGTTTTTGGACTAAAAATTAGGTTGAGTCGTTCTATCGGAATAAGTACCTATCACACAAGGTGCTCTCAAAATTACAATGCATCTCACGCATTCAGAAAAATTGAAGTAATAAGCAAAGTTCAAGGTCAAGATCAGGTAACAAAACGTCACTGTAAGCAAGAAGTCTACGAAAGTCATGCGAACGCATGTTTTAGGTACAGGTTATTTTATACGAAGGTATACTTCGAAAATGGCTGTCATTTTCGCAACCTGACATCATAAAAGGACAAGGTCGGATCAAATGAGGTCAAATCATAAAGTAAATTATTTTAAATCAACAGTCCCCAGAAATTCAAAAAAGATCTAAAAACTCAGAAATTCATTAAAAAGTCTCATAAATTCAAAAAGTTCAAAAAAGTGATAAAAAGTGACGTCATGACTATCTGACACTAACAATTACTATTATTTTCATCAAAAATGACCTAACAAGACGTCTTTAAAACGTAAATTTATTTCAAAGCACTTAAATTATTTCTTCGATATATTTTCGTGAAGACGTATAACAGATAGTGCATAAAACATCATATGTTTTACTTCTATAACTACTATAATCTTGAAATAATTGAGACAAAATCCGGGAGGGGGAGATATTGAACCCCCAGCGGCCTCAATCGGGGCGCTAGTTAATAGGCGAGAATCATTAATTCTGCACTGACGCGAGTTAATGTTGTGTAAGTATATAGAATAGACGTAATCTGTGATTCATCGCACTATTGTGTGGATAAAGTGTTAGAGGCTTATTAGCTTTTTAATCAGAATAGTCTCTTAGGACGCCAAATGTCAACAAAAATGTATGTCATCGACATTGTACTCAAATGCTTCTCAACAATATTGCTTTCGTGTGCACATTTAATATTTGTTTAAGAACAGTTTTGCCCCTTCATTCCATGCACTTCGTGAAAAAATATAATGGCTTAACTCTGCTGCCAAGTGACAATGGTCGACAGCTTCTTACCTTGTGAATTTTTGGTTCGCTGCGTTTTTCTGATGATCCACCTTTCAAGCTGGTCCAGCTCAACATGATCCATGACGAAGCGTTCTAGGAGATCTGGCCGATCCCTTAGAACGGCCGTCAACCTATCCCATGGTGGCGTGTCTGCGGCACAGGACCACAGAGTTACCACGAGGTCACCCCACACCGGCAAATAATGGTGAACGGGATCACAGAGTTACCACGAGGTCACCCCACACCGGCAAATCATGGTGAACGGGATCACAGAGTTACCACGAGGTCACCCCACACCGGCAAATAATGGTGATCAGGATCACAGAGTCGCCACTGGATCACCCCACACTAGCACAGCATGGTGAACAGAGTGACAGGGAGAGTCACCAGGCTACCCCACAGCGTCCAGCAAACAGCGCCTGAACAGCGCAAACAGCACAAACGCATTTGCGGTTTTAAGCCATTGCACCTGTATTTATAATGCCATCCATTTAAGAAAGAACATATGTTTAGGAGAGTGCCTACCAGTGAACAAATACGTTCAGAGGCAAACACATTGCAATATAATATATACCTTGTTATGCTATTTATATAAGTTTTTGCGAAACATGATCATGACCAATGTGTTTTTCATGGAACAATCATAGTCAAAACAGTATTTAAAGTGTGTAGGTATTAAGTAACATGAAACTAACCCATTATTGTTCAGTGTCACAGGGACTATCGAGTGTCACGTGTAAATGGATTGTCAACAAGCGTAAAATAAACATAAAATATCAGCTTCTCCACCCACATGCTCATCCTGAAAGTCCCATGTTCACTCGTTGAACGTCCTCAGTTCGCCCTTCCATCAGTGAACAAGAAGGTCTAAAAAAAAATGTGATGACTCATCACATTTGTTGTTAAATAACATTTATTTTTTATTTATGGCTATTCCTATGCAATATGGTACGCGATTTCTAAAAAAAAAAAAAATCTAGGACAACACAAAACCGATAACCATATTTTTCAAAAGGGGTGTTTGCAGGTGGGCACTTTTTCTTACATCCATCTATATATATGGTGGACAGGTTACAAAGTGATTGATCGACAAAGATTATTGCCTATCAAATGAAAACCAATAAAATCTTTGCAACTCGAAAATCTAACGACACTTATTTAAATGCTGTCACAAATTTGCCACAAATTTGCCGACACTCATTTGCTATCGAGTGTCACGTGTAAATGGATTGTCGAATGGAAAAAAACACTCTTCCCGGAGATATTTCAATTTTCGTGAAATGAATGCAGCTTTCATAGCTAAGATAGCGGATGTGCATTTCAGAGCACACCTGTGCAGAGGTAATACAATCAGCCAATCAGCTTGCAGCTAGATTTGGGCGCATCTATCCCGTGCTAGCGTGCAACTGCAGACCACAGCTGGGTTCTGATTGGCTAAGCAACATGCGCTTTATTTGAACCCTGAGTCAGAGAGTATGTATATAGTTTTTGGTAATATGACTAATTAGTAATTACAAATGTTTGTGACCTAGAATAGTGAAGTTTTTACCATTTTTTAATCTCAGAAAAATAACTGTATTAAACAATATAATCAGTTTGCTTTTTGAAAATTTTTCTGAAGGTGGTCTGTTTCCTTTCAGCCTAACATTCTGTTACGGTATTCTACGAACGGATTTTAACACCATTTCTCTATTAATTCGCGCGGCGTGGGGGAGGGGGGTAAATTTTACCTTTCCCTCCCGGATTTTGACGATAACTCAAAAAACGTTCAAGATATTAACTTACTGTACGTTATGTTGCATCAATTTGACGTCTTGTAAGACAATGTTAACACAATTGATTGGTGAATTTGGAAGAAAATTATGTTTTGTTGACGTAATGTCATGCAAATCTTGATGAAAAACGATACATGTTTGAAAAATCATAGAAAATAGTGTGTAAGAGCAATGTGCAAAACAAAAAATGCCAAAAAATAGGAAAGTAGATTCTCTACAATATGGCTCTCGGTTTTTCATTTTTTATCCCTAATTTTTTTTAATTTTTTTTTACGCTATTAAAAAAGGAATGTCTTTTTTACGCTATCAAAAAGAGGGATATATGCAATAGCTACGAATGGGCAATATACATACCAAATTTCAAAGCACTATCTCTGATTTTGATTGATTTATAGCTTCTTAAGTGTAAGTGACAGATGACGTCATTTTTGAAAATCAAGTTCTTTTTGGCAAGATAAGAATAAATAAATGTTAGCAATGTTCGTTTGAGGCAAACACGATCTAAAAACATCAAACTTTTGTTGAATTTAGTTGATTTTAAAATTTGACCTCAAATGACCCGATTTCGACCTAAACATCGCTTAAGGGTCAATTTACGGGGTCAGAATGTAAAATGAGTACTTGTTTCGAACTCTACGTGTAAACGTACCCATAAATCATGGGCCACATGAGTTTCTTTGACATTTTGAAAACTGTTATCTAGTGTGACCTCACCTTGACCTTTACCTTAAATTATACTTTTGATAATGTAGAATATGACTTACACATCTTGTGAGAGGTTTTGTTTAATAAAATGCAGAATCAAAGACTTTGAATGGGAAACATGGCCCGTCAAGTCGAGAACC
>JARBER010160945.1:0-10276 GCA_030265075.1 Balanus glandula
TACAGTGCCATCAACCCAAATTATGGTGTGGGGTACCACAATTTTTTATCAAAGGTGTCAAAACTTTTTTCTGTGCATGGCACGCTCACTCATCGTCATGGCTGTCAAGTTTGCTAGCTGCGAAAATCGAGACAGAACGCCGAAAATGCGCGGACGTCGGTTATGCGCTCTGTTGCGTTGCTCCACCGTAGACGACGTTCTGGCAATGGCTGCTGAAGAGAGATTCTGGTACGAGCAGCAGACTCGGCTGTTCCAGGCGTTTGCCGTGGCGCCAGCCGACGTGCAGGTCAAAATGCGGCTGTCGCCCAGCGGCGGCGGCGGCTTCGTCTGGGACGCAGCGCCGCTGATGGAGCTGCTGACGGAAGACGACCTGACCGAGCTGCTGGGAGAGCCAGACGCCGTGCGCGCCTGGCTGTGGCGCCAGCACCAGCTGCCGGAGACGGAGCGGCCGGCCGGTCTGCCGGCTGACATCAGCTCGCCTCGCGGCCGCGCCGACCTGCTTCTGAACATCCCGCTGCTGATGCGAGTTCTGACAGAGATCGGCTGCAGCCAGGGCATCAGCAGGGACGACCCCACCGTAGAAACCGGACTTGAGCCGTTCGAGGAGCTGGAAGAAATGGTCCGTAAAAACGGACGCCTTTATACATTCGGGGTTTACAAACACTTCTTGACATGTGAAATGGGGAAAGAAAGAGCAGACCATGAGGCTCATTCGTTCTTTGTCCAACTGATGCAGCATCTGCATGATCCGAGGACACGCGCGAAATACAAGCGACTGCGATCACTGCTACCGGATCCGTGGAGATTGCGACAGTTCGTGTTCCACAATTCCAGCTAAGGGAAGTTACATGCCTGCTATGCCTACTGCTGACTATTGATACCCGCTGCTACTTTCTGCTCCCTACTGGCAACCACTGCTACCTTCTGCTGGCTACTGGTAACCGCTGCTACCTTCTGCTGACTTCTGATACCTTCTGCTATGCTTACTGCTGACTACTGATAACCGCTGCTACTTTCTGTTGCTTTATACTGATACCCCTTACCCGCTGCTACCCGCTACTGCTTACTGGTAACCGCTGTTACCCGCTGCTGCCTATGCTGATACCCGCTGCTACCCGCTGCTGCCTACTGGTAACCGCTGCTACCTTCTGCTGCATAATGGTATTCACTGCTACTTTGTTATCTAATGGTAACCACTACTACTTTCTGCTGCCTATTTGTAACCGATGCTTCCGTCTTGTCTTTTGCTACCTACGGATAACCTCCACCTACTACCTTCTGCTGATTATTGGTACCGCTGCTGACTACTGCTGCCTGCTGTTACCCTCTATTACCTGATGCTGCCTGCTGTTACCCTCTATTACCTGATGCTGACTTCTTATCCTGCTGCTGCCTGCGCCCTGCTGGTACTATCTGCTGCCTGATACTGACTAATTGTATGTATGTTATGTATGTATGTACTTGCTGCTACCTGAACTGGTGCCTTCTGCTGTCTGCCACTGTCATCACTGTGGTGCCTGTCATGCAAAGCTTTAGTATCTGCTCTGTCCGCTAGGGGATGTTCTGTTATCTATCGTGACAGGGTATGCTCCCATGGCGCCTCTATCTCTTCAGACAGACTTCAAAGCTGCTGCAACTGCTCCGTTTGAAAGACTAGGAGCAGTTTATGTTGGAGCAGGTTTAGGGAGGTATAGGTGCCACAGGAACAGCATCGTATACATGCATATGATACATAGCATATGTAGAGTGGAGCTACAATTTATCTGCTACGATAGTGTGGTGTATATGTGCTATGTTGTGTACGTAGTAAGGTTAGGCTAGTTTTGGTATTAGTAAGCTAATAAATGGAACAGCAAGGAGTGTTCCGATCGCGCTCTGCGCGAGCGAGGGGAGGGTCCATGTATGTTCACCGTGTTGTAATAATACACCGTTGACCGTACCTATATGTATGTACATACATTGTACATACACTCGTACGTGACATGACAGCTCACGAGTTTGTTTTTAGTGCCAAATGCAGCGATATGAAAATTATCCATTAGAAAATCGGAAAGATAGGACGCGAGGCGACAACCAGCGACCACTGCACGGTCAGAACGGACTCGCGTCTGCTGCATATCGACGCTCTATACGTATGCATGAAGATAAAATGTCGATTTCTTTTTCACGGACCCGAAGGTAGGTATAGCTCCATAGTCCATAGGAAAACCTACGTACGTTCTGAGGTGCACTTTAGATTTGTCGACAAACCAATGGATAACGCTTAACATTATGATATACATATATTTGTAACAGACAATCTCAAATTCTACTTCTGAAGTAGATATGACTCGTATATTATGTATACGAATGGTGCATGAGCAGCAGCGCTACCTTTAAATTCTAACTGCTTTCATTTAATTAAACAAACTATTTATTTCTCGAGCGTGCAATAACTAAGATCGTGCGCTATTTTTCTAGCGGTAGGCAGTAGATAGGCACAACAGAAAACAACAAAACGATGCAGTCATATCCAAGTAAGTTTTCTCCGTAAGTTTTCGCCGTTGCCAGCCGTGAGTGCGAGCAGCAGCAGCAGCAGGACGAGCAGCGGTGCCTGCGGAGAACAACGGCTGCAGGCGGACGCCGCCGCCTGCAGCCGCACCTCCTCACTCTTCCTGCGCTCCTCCTCTGCTCTGCCCCGCGCGGCGCAGACGGCCGGCGGCGGCAGCTCGGCCTCGCTGATGCGCCGGCCAGGCTGACCGCCAGGCGCCAGGCAGCGATTGTCCAGCGCGAACCGCGTCACGTTACACCCTGCCTCGCGCAGCGCCGCCGTCAGCCGGTGCAGCTGGCACGTGCACGGGAACAGGTTGTCCACGATCGTCACTCGCTCGTCACCGGCGCCGTCACGCGCGACGGACAGCACGCCGCGCGGCGCGACACTCAGCACACGGTTGCCGCGCAGCTGCAGGCGACCAACGCCGCTGGAGACGTGCAGGCCGCCCAGCTCACGGATGGTGACGTTAGTGATGCTGAGGGTGCCGACCGGCCCGACGCCGTCCATCCAGCTGGTGTGCATCCTGCCCAGGTCACCGCCGTCCACCCTGAGGTGCGCCACGCGCTGGAGACCGGACAGCGCGCCGGCCGGCATGCTCTCCAGCTGCGGCTGGCGCAGCATCAGCGCCCCCACGTCCTGCAGGCCTGAGAAGGCGCCTGGCGCCAGCCGCCGCAGCCGCTCGGGCAGCAGGAGGTGGTCCACCCGCTGCAGGCCGGAGAACGCCCCCGCCTCCAGCGTCGCCGCCGGGTTACCGTCGAGCGTGAGGAGCCGGACGTCCGCCGACGCGCTGAAGGCCCGCGCTCGGACGCGCCTCACGCCGCTGTAGCCCAGGTAGAGGTAGGTGACGTTGCGGAGGCCGGCCAGAGAGAAGGGCCCCAGCTCGCCGAGAGGATTGCGCTGCAGAGAGAGCCGCTCCAGAGACTGGAGGCCGAGGAAGGCGAACGGCGCCACCCGCCGGATCCGGTTGCCGTCCAGGACGAGGGTGCGCAGACGCGGGAGGTGGCGGAAGGCGGCGCTCCGCAGACGGCGGATCCGGTTTCCGGCCAGGGAGAGGTGCTGCACAGTGACGGGCAGGCGCCGCGGAGGAGACGTCAGGCTGGTGTTGATGCAGAGGACCTGAGGCGCACAAAGAACGGGCGTCAGCCGTCGGATCGGTGTGCTAACCGCCAGCTTAATGCATACCACATACATAGCGCACAAAAGTATATTCCTTGGGACAGGATCCCAAGTTTCATACTAGCCTCCATGAGTTTTGACACCCATAAGATGCATTGAGCTGACATTCAAATTGGTAATGGTTTGCAGAATACAAATCAGGAACGGTGTTAGGTATATTATTGCCGAGGTCAGGGTCGTCTCCACGGAATATTGAGTGGGGTGCCGAAGCCGGACCCACAAGTCCATATTTTCCAGTCAATAATCATCGTTATATTGCGCAGTAGGCATATTTTCAGAAGAGCTGCCTTTCTTTCCCTTGCTTCATTTTCAGTAACCTGTTTTAATTAGGATCACCAGATCCCTTATGGATTTTCTTCGTTTCAGATATCGTTCAGTTGACCCATTTTGTTTCGTCTACACTACGCTGCAGTCTGAAGCCTACTCAACCCAATCGCCTTAGCTTATCAGGAATGTGTCAAGAGCTCCAAAAGTTTAAATACAAATGTAGCAAATTGTATATTATTCTTTCAATTCGCTTCTTTCACCGTAACCACAACGCACACACACACTTTACTCCTTGCACTAAGGCAGTTACCTACAGTTGTCCCCGTAATTATAGTTTGGTTTGATAAAACATCATGTTTACTTGCAGCGTTATATTGTTCAAAATATGCTACATATAAATATGCATAAAATATGCTACATACCATTAACATGTATCAAGTGGCATGAGACACGAGTTTCTTTATTAAGACGTGTTAATACGGATATATGTGGCATATTTTGAACGGGATAACGCTGCACGCCAAATGAATGTCGCTTTATCACATAAACTGGCCCCCAAATATGTAAAGCCCAAACCTACGTTGCTTGCACGTTAAGTGGACTCATAGACTAATCAATGGAGTGGGCCACAGCCCCGCTAAAGCATACATGATTGAAAAATAGTTTTCAAAGCTGCCGCGACCAAGGCCTGCTACTGTTGGATTGTGAGCAAATCCCATTTTACCTAGTGCAAATTTATCACTTAGCTGTACCCACAAAAATGATTTTTCGTCTAATTTAATGCACTCAAAAGCTGCATAAGCCGGACGACTATCGTCATATATAGGTATTAGATATGGCACATGGCTGCTTCGTCCCACTTGCCCATAATCGACCATATACTTATACAATCAACTGATATTTTTTCATTTGAGGTGTAATGCCTGTGATTAGGCGTTTTGTGCTGCGCGGCACAGCATTTTCTTTGATGAGGTGTTTTGTGCTGCGCGGCACAGCATCGCCTGTGATCAGAGTCAGACGTTTTGTGCTGCTTGGCACAGCATCGCCTGCGATCGGGCGTTTTGTGCTACGCGGTACAACATCGTCTGTGATTAGGCGTTTTGTGCTGAGCGGCACAACAGTACAGCGCTCTCGTGAACGTCAAACCGTTGTTCTGAGGTATTACGTCGCAGTACTGCTCGATGTTCATTCGAGGTGGCAGAGCTAGCCGAAGATAGAGGATAATAGAGATATACGAGTCATTCGGAATTTCACCGTCGGTCTGCGGACCTATAACGGTGCCCGTTCTGTCCCGGGTCTCAACGATCTTCTGCTGGGCTCAAGGTTATCAATGTCAGTCACCTTGCAGGGTTATCGTGCATACGTGTTTTTAGGTAGGTACGCATGTTTTATGCGTAGTACAATTTGCAACATTTGTGTATATTTTTGTGTGTGATAGATTGCGTACTTTATATTTAGCGTTGCGAAACGGCGTCAACTTTTTACGGTTTAGCCTAAAACAGAGGTGGTAACTGGTAGGCCTTCTACTTTGTGGAGGATGAGAGGCTAAGAATTGTTCTCATTTTAATGTTCACGAACCGAAGAGAATGACTGTGGCTTCGTTATAAGGATGGCTACCATTGTGACACTGTTAAGTAAAAATTGTGTTGACACTTTGAATGTCTATGACATTGCAAGACATCTTATATTTTGTATTTTTGCAAAAAATGTATGCAATGAATTGTGTGAAATGCGTCATAGCGCAATGCGCCGCGAAGTTTTCAAATTTACAAACTATTTTACAGCAAGTTCGGAAGGCGTCTGATTTGGCAGTTTGACCCGAGTGATCGAATGAGACTATTATTTTTATTATCAGACAGAACTACGAATCGTCTTAAGCTGACGTCTTAGTCTTGGCAGAGCAATGGAACTTTAATGGTTGGACTTGGCTGGTGCCTGGTACTGACGCCTCAATTAGCATTAATTACTTCTTGTAGATGCATTACCGCCTAAGTGCATAACCAGGTGTTACTAACCGTCTTGTAACGACAGCCGGAAATAGCTGGTTCCGTTGCGGCAATGTGTGAAAAGTACAAATCGGAGCAGCAGTCGTGTGCAGCTTCGGTGTGCGGTCAGAAAGTCCGTGAGACGCTCTCATGGTAGGAAGACTAAGGTACCTTCTGGCTTCAGTTACAGGCCTGGACCACAGTACCTACACACCTTAGCTGGGGTAGAGAATAGCGCTACACCAGCACAATGAAGATCACTAATATGTATAATGTGCTTTGTGACAACATTGTGTAGACGAAATGCTTGTACTAATTCCTGCAATAGAATAAAAACGTAATTCGTGATTATTCTGCGTATGATTCGTTAGTGCTTTGTAGAAGTATTCCCTGTAAATTATGCCGACGCATAGAGAAGAAGACGGATCTGACATCTGTTCTGCAGTGTTATCTCAGGGCCTGTATCCCTCTGTGTGAGTGCGATGCGTCGTGCCGCTGCAGTGAGCGGCCCACGTGTCTTGACACGGGTCAGGTAAGACGGTACTGCGGTGGCATCCTATGCCTGACAGTGTCGTCATATACGAACGGAGCCAGACGATCGAATGTCGCACCGCCGTCACCTGAACACCCGCGTGGGTGACCACAGAGGGAGGTCACTCTGACCCGGCTGGCAGGCCAGGACCCCTCTGCCCCCCCCCCCCGTCACAAGTACGGCTTCTGGTCTCAGCGGCCGGGTCGACTGGGAAGGAGACGGCCACGCCAAGCCTGGGTGCAGCGCAACTGTCGAGACACGCTGCTCGCTCAGTGCTCAGTGCTCAGTGCTCACATATTCACTGCAGCTCTGGTGGTGCAAACCGCTTGCTTTGGGGTCCTTTTATTTTTACGACATCTTAAAATATGATAATTGGAGCTAAACTCATGGTATGGATCCATCATCTATTGGCCAATCTGATTCAGCGTCGGAGGTGAGGTGGATGGGAGACATGTCCCCAATATTTGTTGGATTTTAACATTACACCTAAATCATGGGCATATGGGCGTATGCAATGCATGGAACGCCCATATGGGTTGCATATGGACGTTGCATAGAAATAATTGACTTCAGGATGCCTCCCCCAACTTTGGACAGATGATGGTGTGCTTGCTGATACATGAAAAATATAACTTTACAATGTTTCAAAGTGGCTATCGCAAATGTACAGGGTGATTTATAAATGACACCCTTAAGTTCCTTGGTTAATATTTGGCGCATTTTTGACTCAAGAGAAAAACAAACATCATTCGAAATAGCGAACAATGCAGTTTTAGACTCATCGCAAACATAGCCCGATAGCAACTTATTTGTGGGTACACGACGTCGAAAGAGAAAGATTACCGCCAGCCAAGGTGAAACAAAAAACGGTCTATGGTATGAAAATGCTTTTTGTAATGTTAAAATCGCCTCTCCCATCATTACAACATTTTTCATTTGATATTGCATAGCACATATACATGCAATATTGACATATGCTTACAATGGTCCTAAAGTATTGAAGTAAATTTTTGGCTCTTTTGAATGGTATATTTTGTATTTTCTTGGAATAAACCTGCGGCAAATATGAGCGTCTAAAATCCAGGAAAATAGCTTCATTAGAGCTTGCGACAACATGTTTCCTTCGAAATCTTTTACCCACATTTGATTAATTATCTATCTATGGTTAGGTATATTAGTCTAAAACAGATTTCCCACACTTTCGAAAAGTATGTGTTATTTCTCTTCCGGTGAAACTTTAGCAGGTATGAGCTGAAAACATAGGGGTGTGACATTTTGTGTGATGTATTCAGTGATGTGTTTATTTTAAATTCAGCCATTATATTATTTACGCACTATCTGAACAGTTTGAAATGTCTTAATGTCCTTTGTTTCCACATGTACTTCTAATAACGTACGGAAAACTGCATTTTTATTGACTCAAAATGGTCACGAATGTGTTGGAAGACCAGGCTATTTCAGCTCTTGGCTCCTTCAACTCCGGATGCAAACAAAGTACGCGTGTCAAAAATTGGACGCGCTATGATGTACGCATTTTATTAATGGTAAGTATACCCTGTCCACTCTGCAGTTTATGAAATGCGTAGCAAACGAGCACCGGAAGTGATAATTACTCAGACATGATGGACATCAACCGCTAGCGAGTCACACGAGCGGCGGCTGTTGGGGTGCGGGGTTGAGGTTGGGGTCGCAGGCGTTGCATGATGTTGCAGATGTTGTCGCTGTGTTGTCCTCGTGCCGCTCCCAGCGACAAGACAGGTATGACACTGATAAATCGCTCGGGGCACCGCGCGCGCGCCGTACGCACAAAAACGCTATGGCCGACCGTTAAATCCGGCGAATGCAATCCATTTATTGACGATCCGATTAATTTGCTCGGCAGCAGCGCCAGAAAAACATTTCCGACTCGACCCACGCAGCTGTCAGATAATTTCGGGGCATTGTTCCTAGCTCATTTGGTGGAACGACTTTCGACGAAGAGTTGCAGCAGGAGTTTGCACACAAGCGTGGGTGGAAACGCCATGTCACGGTAGGCGTTTTGAGCCGAGCACGCTACCCAGTCACTCGTGCTAATTGTCGAGCTGCTGGGGGAGGCATGGAGGACATAATTTCCATTTTCAGTATATTCATGAAATAGTGTATCCTTCACCGTGGTCACTACCATTTTAACGTTATACCTACCTGCGAGCATATAAATATGTAAGCGCTTATCCAAATTTATATATAAGCCGTTAATTTATAGTTACTTCTGATATTAACTCTTTTTACTGTGTAGAAAATATGCCGGAAGCGCACATTTCAATAATTTGAATAATAAGCTACTAATTATTAACACGTGCCCTGAATGGCCTCTGAAAACTATACCCGCTGGAGGAGGGCGGATATTACCCCCTTCCTCATCTACCTCGAAGCACTGAGCCTCGCATGCGAGTGCCAGGGTGCGGAGCGGCAGATATTTTACTTACTTTGAGGTAGTTCGGTCGGGGTGGCAGGTGGCTTGACTGTTGAAAAGGTTGCAGACTGACACTACAAATGGTCAATATATATAATAATAATACTACACTACAAATGGTTAATATATCAATAATAATATGTGTCAATATTGCCATTTTATACTTGGATTTTCGGTCAGCACACATGGAATAAAAACCACACCATCTCGCACTACCGGTTGAGGGAATTTTACTCCGTGTGAGTTTCATAAACAAATCCTAATAAAATGGACAACATTGACAGGGAACACCATCTGGCGGGCAAATCTGTTGCTTTTCTGACTTACGAGCCAGTGAGCCACCTGCCACCCGACCCAACAACCTCAAATTGAGTGAAATAGTTGCCACCCCGCAGACCCGCGCTCGCATGCGATGCTCATTGCTCAGTGTGGGGCAGGCTTCAGGTAGCTTACTACGAGACTTTTCAAAAGTTTTCGGTCTTTTTTAGGTTAGGTCAGCATTGAGGCCACCAGAGTCAAAAAAGCAAATTTTCCTGTTTGTTACAATATATGAAGTGTTACAAAGTTTTAAGTTAAGATAATATTTAAGTTAAAAATGGCCCTGGCAGTTAAAGGCCACGATAATCTGTACGTACCCACACCACGACAGTAGCATCACCATCACCATCACGTACTATAGTGTTCACCATCACGATCACGATAGTAGGTGCCCAGGGGATGGCGCTTTTCACTTTCAAACGCACTGCCCCCATGACACAATTAACAACTCCTGTGGTTAAATGCGTCCTTTTCAATGTTTTCGTAAATCGGTCCTGATATTATTGCAACAGTTGTTGTGATGCATTCTGAAGCGTTAATATTATCATCAAAAGGTTTGATTTTTCCTTTCAGTATCACATCAATTCAATATTCCCAAGGACGACTTACAGGGACGGCAAACCCTTAGGGGGGGGGGGAGGATACACCCATTCTCCCGTAGTTTGCTTTGCTTCAACTGCAAGTTTTCAAAGAATCAGAAATAATATAGGTACTTGGAGATTTATGAAAACCAAACTAAGAGCATATAGGTAACATGAAAAAAGAATACATATTCTGGGAGAAAAGTTTAAATTTCGGCACCCACAATCACTTCCATACAACCACACCCTTGCCGGTTACCATAGACGCGCGTGCCGCCAGCGTCACCTTCTAATTATGGAGGCCGTAGACACGCATTCCACACAGCCGGCCATGAATACAACAGTGCCGAGAGCGGCTTTCTCCACAGATTTCATCCCCGATATCACCAACAAACAGCTATCGGTGCTCATCAGCCATGTCTGTCGTCAGAG
>JARBER010160956.1:0-16937 GCA_030265075.1 Balanus glandula
AACAGATTAACGGACCTTTACCCGCCACTGGAAATGCCGTCTTCATTAGACGCTACTAAGTGGAAACGAATTTACCTTGGTGGAAACGTACCGTACAGATTTTATTATCTTGTGTCCAAGCTGGTTGGTATGGAACTACAGGGCTAGTCCGGTCCGGTGCTGGGTTTAGGTGCAGTTTTGTGTCCTCCCTGCCAACCCGTTTCTTCTTCCACGAGATCGTCCGACCATCGTAGCATGCAGACATTGTATATGGCCGGTGAACGCAGGTAGCTGACGGGATGCCCAGGTTGGCACCAACCAACCTTGTGGATGACATGCCGTTTACCCTGAACCTCTCAGTCGGGCGCTGAAGTAAAGCTTAGATCCCAACGTTTAATATTTACAGCGCGGAGGTGGGGACATGTTTCAGCGGATCCAATAAGATCTCAGATTTTGGATCCTAGGGATCCTGGATCCAGAATGATTTTTAGGTTTGGGAACATATTTGATCCCCACGTGGAAGGATAACACCACTGATATTGAGTATGGGAGTTTAAAAACATGAAATACATGCATACTATAGTTATATGTTTGCACCTCAAAAAGTGCATTATTTAAAATATTTCAATCGGGTGGGAGCGAGCACCTCAATAGATAAAGATCCAAGATCCACAAGATCCAACAACAAATATTTTTCTGGATACAGGATCCAGGATCCTTAGGATGCAACGACAAAATGATCATACAGGATCCAGGATCCAACAAGATCCCGGATCTTGGATTCTAGGGATCCTTGATCTTGGATCCTGTTTGGATCCTTGCACATGTCTGATTGCAAACATGTTTTTTCTTCCATAATTTGTTTAATCGAACGCTGGTATATTGACTCTTATACTGCGCGCTGCAATGCGATCTGGGTAGGCTGCTATCACCAAAGTTTGCACTGTGGCCTCTTCTAAGTATTCCCATTCCAGCTTTCGATGCGACCTTTCTCATTTGCACACAGCGGGCGACTCAAAGCGAATTCCGGGGCAAATTAGTCGAATGCCTGCTGCAAATTGGTTGAATGTCTGCTGGAACCAGCCGGATCAAAACAGCCTGTGCGGACGTCTTCCTGCGCGATGTTTTTGCGGCTTGGGACACCGAGGTTCGGTGGGCATCCGCGGCAGTTAATTGGCACGCCGTGTCGCTTCTTTTCGGCCGAGCTCTGGCGAATCGGAGCCCTTTGTCTGTGACGTCACTGGTGGCGGCTATGACATTCCCATCCATTAGACGGCACCAAGGACGCGTGTTTGTTGGAGCTCTGGGGAGGCGGCGGCGCAGTGTGTTCCGGTCGAATGGCTGTCTGGAGGTACCGTGTCGTGTCGCGCCGACCGGGCCACCGGGCCAGCAGGTCGCGGGCTGTCCTGACTCTGCCTGGCTGCCTGGATGACCGCTGATCAACCGGACTTGCTATGGACCTGACATGGATCTGTCAAGAACCTGTCACGGACCTGTCATGGACCTGTCACCGACCTGTCACGAACCTGTCATGGACCTGTCACGGACCTGACACGGACCTGTCACGGACCTGTCACGGACCTGTCACGGACCTGTCACGGACCTGTCACGGACCTGTCACGGACCTGTCACAGACATGTCACGGACCTGTCACGCAGTCTGCTACAGAGCGACCACTGCAGGGCAGCTCACAATATCGGCAACGACCCACGCTATCCGTCACGCGGGATCGGCAGCGATCCACGCTATCCGTCACGCAGCATCTCAGCACTGTCGCCGCTGTCCGAGCCGGCGATAACGGACATGACGCAAGGATGGCGCACGATGCGCCACCTCTACAGATCTGTCCTTGGTGAAATGGCAGTGCTGTGGTCGGATGAGACAACTCAGTGATAACGTATGCAGGGGCCCACCAGACGGCCTTCAGTCTGCTGAATACATTGCAGGGGCCTGTGGTAAATAGCTCGTTATTTGTATATATAATGGGAATCCAAACACAAATTAAGTATTGCCGTCGACGCTGTACCGGCTATTTGCGGCGACGGCGTTCCCTTGAGTGACTTGATCTCAGTGCGGCCAGGTGAACCGTGGCAGATCAACTCAGAGGCATTGAACCGAGTCACAATTAATGTGCTCCAGAGGCATGTAGTGCCTTGGTTCTATTATACTGACATTTCGACGCAAAATTATCCCAGCTGAGCATAAGTTTTTAAGTGAACACACAAATGTATCTAACCCACTGTTTTCAAAGAGCGCTCGTTATCGTATGCGTTGGGCATTGATAGCCTGCATGAGCATTGAGCAATCTACACTTATGGCAACTTCCAATTTCGGATCGCAATTTCAGTGAAGCGTAGCCACGTGTACACTATATATACATGGCTTGTGATATCGTGTCATATTGCGCGGGATCAACACTGTCTCGTGGTCGCTCGCTATACATCCTATAACGTGTGACGCGTTGCCTGATGTTGCGCCTTTCTGACCGCGTCGCGTGGTGGCTGTGTCCCTCAGAGCGAGCAGGTGCAGGAGGAGCAGCGGAAGAAGCTGGAGCGGTACCGCCAGGTGGTGCGCAGCACGCCGGAGGATCAGCTGGACACTCTCAGCCCGCTGGCCCGCCGACTCGGTAAGGGCTGCCCCCTCTGCAGCGAGGTCCGAGGCTAAACAGGCGACACGGCAACGCCTTATAGAATACGATGTTGGCGTGTTAACTTGAAAGACATACTTAAAGTAAGATTGACCCTGTTTTCCTTTGCCTTGATTTCCGGGTTAACATAAACCGGTTAACGCACGGAGGAAAAAGAGCAGCGAGCTGTGACCAAAACAGGCGCCACTGCAGCCTCTGTTGGCAGTAGCTGCTTATGTTATCCCTGCCGGCACCCAAGCTACTGCATTTCCTGGCGGCTATATTCCCCTAGATACTATTCTTATACCTGTCCAAGATTCTGCAACTCTTGTTGGCTCTTTTTCCTTATGTACCCGGTACGCTCAGGATAAACTACGAGTAGCTGTTGCCAGGCGGCGCGGCGCCGCGTTCCGCACGGCCCGTGACTGTGTATCGGTCGTGACTGTGGCCGCCGCCGGGGGTGGTCTGGGATGACTGATCTGCGCTCCCCGGCGGCGCCGGTCGCGTCGGCGGGCCACTGCCCCGCGACGCGCCGAGTCGCGCTGTCGCCCAGCCGTGACCAGCCGTGACCCCAGCTTCCGGGAAACTCCAGAAGGCTCGGAGAGACTGATCGGTGTCGGCTCCTGACGCCTGCTGTCAAATACAAACACTGCGAGTGATGCCAAACATACTCTGTGAGGACGGAGAAGCGCTGTGGTGGCAGCCTGTCACCGGGTTGTCAGTTTTGTGTTTGTTAGGCTCACTAGTCCGCGGGTTTCTATTGACATTGACATGTTCACGTTTAGGAACATGAACATGCCATGTTCACGTTCTGTCTTGTGGATGATAATCGGCATAGGTTGGGGCCTGTTCCAACCGAATGTTACCCATGCGCTATCTGTCATACGCTGTGATGAACACCTGCCGTCTGGCTCCGTTAGCGGTGCCAAACGCTACTATCCACAGACACGCAGACGACTGCTGCGGCAATACACCTGACGCGTCTGCTGTCTGCACCTGTTCCGTGGGGCAGGGAGAGGGCCCGCTGGTAGCCACTAACGGTCCATCCCCCCTCTTCGATCCCCGACCAGCACCTGCCCTTCCGCCCGTCGCATGTGAGCCACTGAACTAAAAATAACTGCTGTAAGACACAGGGTATCCTGATCGAGCTGGTATCTGCCGGTATGCCCCCCTCCCCCTCCCCCCGGGTCTGGGACCGGTGCGGGCCGCGGGATGTCCGCTCCTTAGCCCCCCCTCCCCCTCCCCCGGCCCGAGACCGGTGAGCGGTGTCCGCCCATGGGCCCTCTCCCCTCGCTCTCCCTGTCAGGCACATACCTCATTCCACGACTACCGCAGCTATTTTGGGAGGACGAAAACAAGTCAGTGGGGGAAGCGACTGCCGGGGACCGCCTTTGTCGGTCGGCGCTGCGTCTGCTGCCTGCGGCCGCCTCATGCCGCTACCGCTGCTACCTACTACTCGCTGGTCCTGGGTCCGTCGCTTCAAGTTTCAACCTCCCTAGTTAACTAATCAACGTACACAGTCTGTGTATTGTGTTCCCTTGTAAATTGCTCCGGCTCGACTTGATCTCTTGTCCCTGAACTGTAACATGCCTCACGTTTTTTGGCCATGTCCTGTCCTGTGGTGCCCCGTTTTTGTCCGGCCCGGTTTACTGCGGGTAATATCCGTGCGTCGACGACCTCGCTCTCGGCGGCGACTAACCAGCCACAGAGGCATCTCCGGCCCCAAGGCGGCTTCATCAATTCCTTTTTTGCCGCGGCAATCGTCGAAGCTGGGCATCTGCCCTCACGCGCGGCCGCCCCCTAATCGACGGCATCAGTCACAGGGGCGTAAAAAACGGCCGCTGTGGTCTGACCACGCTGGCAGGAGGGGCGGGATCGGATGGTGTGTTGTCGGAACTATACGAGCCATGTCCCTGAGCGGGACGCTTCCTTGTTCTTTCGCTTTACGTCATTATTCGGTCTTGTTTTCTCGGCTCAGGAGCGTGGGAGTCACCCCACAGCACGTCTGGATGATAGGTTTTGTGAAGTTCCGCGACCCGCCTTGCGTGCGATTACAGACGTCCTTGCCACGCATAGTTGATGTGTGCGCTTACGTCAGAGACTTGCGGTGCAAGTTATTAATCCCTCCGTGAGACTGATGATCAGGATAAATGTCGAGCTTTGACGGCTTCTAAATATACTGCAGGGCATTACACAGACGGGTCTGTACATTACTCTGGTTTGTGCAATGCTTCCACCCAATTCACCTTTGGTTAGTCGGATGCTAGCACGCATTTGAGGGCTTAGCTTAACCATACAACTACTGCACGTGCACGCAGAGTGCAACGACGCTCTTCGTATGCTAGGTCCAAAGGTATACCTACTATAGCATAGGCGACATTCTAGAAGAATATATTATAGGGTACGATTCTGCGAAAGAACAAATACAAACAGTGAGAAGCGAGTATCAAAAGTTACGTTGGTGAGAAAATAATTGAGCTTTTGTAATTGCAAGTGACAAATATGAAACAGTAAGACATTCAGTATATTTCGTTATGAACCGTATCAACAGTGAGCCTACGAGTATAAAAAAGTGATACTTGAGCTAAATTTCGTGAGCTAACTATTACCATGGCCATTGGTATGTCCACAGCCCTCCCCCTCTCCTCTTGCCTTCCGAGACCCGTCCGCACACCGAGCTATTCTGCCTGGTCGGACCACGTGGCGTGGCGGCCGGCAGACTGACCGTCCCGATCCCGCGGGGCGCTGAGGGGGTGGTCTGCCCTGTCAAAGTCTCCCTCACGTCAACTGATTGATAGGACTACGTAAATCCGACAGGCGTGTTCTCTAATTATAAATGACGTCCAACACTAGAGACATCTAGCGTCTTTGAAACGTATTTCAATGTCATCTGATCGTCCATCAGGGGTGTAAAGGTCGCGGATAGCCGACCCTGAACTATCCAACTACTGCACGTGCGCCCAGGATGTTACTTACCTGTCTCTGTTTCTCCCCGCAGGCTCTCCGCCGAAGCTGTCGAAGCTGAGGGTGACCGAGCCGGAGCAGGAGCGACCCTGGGCCCACATCAACAACCACTACTTCATGCACACGGAGAAGACGCTCAACCCCAGTCTGACGGCGCAGATGCACCTGCGGAACGGCGTGACCGACGCCACCAACTCCCTGATGGACTACATGCTGTCTTTCTCACAGGTAACGCCAGCGATTCCCGGCTGTCAGGGACTGTCGTCCCTTCAGCGGGCGTAGCTCCTGTTTTGCCTGTGACGCCACACAAGTACTCAGTTCCTGCGCTCATGTCGTCTGCGGTACTTTCAAACTGCTTCCGCGTTTACCATCACAAACGAAAGATGCAGGGATGAGTGATGTCATCGTGGTCGCCTGGCCAGATGGGTCGATTGGTACCAATTGCTTGTGGCGTAGGCCATTTTTTTTCATAATTATTTTATTTATCTCGGGAAAGCAACTTCACTCGCTTCGGAGGAGGGCGATGCATACCAGCAGAGTTTGTCATGGGCCGGGTATGCCCATGGGCAGGGCAATTTTCGTGCCCTGGGGCCTGGGCTGATAAATGCGCTAGTGCACTTGGCCTTTTGTCAGCATAGATGGTTCTTAATTTTACATGTATAATTTGTAAGAAGCTAAATATGCTAGGATATTGAATGCAAATGTTGTGGCAGGAATTCTTTGCTTGATCTGAAGAACGGGCCGGACGGGCATGGGATTAACATGCATTATTTTAACGGGCCTGGGCCGGGCTTGGGCCGGGGTGATAATAAATAAGTTCATGGGCACGGGTATGGGTAAGACTGGAGGCTAGTGCGCCTGTGGCAAACTGTGCACATCAGTGACAGGGTGACATAGGGACCACATGTGATCTTCTTTATATGGTCTTGCCTGGTGTCATAACTGGTACGCCAGTCACCCGCCCAGACCACTGCGCCAGCTTGACTCGCCGCGGTGCGTTGTAAAGGGGAGGGGGAGGGGGGGGTGGACTACAGGGTGGTAGAGGGGCACTATAGTACCGCCGGCCGCCACCAGGGTGATGCGCGCCCGAGACGCCGCGCCGTGCGGACGACCACTGAAGCTCAGCTGCTGAGTGTTTGGTCATGAGACCGTGCTGCTGCGGTTGATATCGGTCAGAAGCTTGAATCATAGGACTTCCCCTAGTCAAACACAAATCTGAACACTGCCTGGTTAACCCTGACACTGGCATTGATGCTGGATGTACCAGCCTGGTATTTGAAGCAACATATCGCTGTATCAGCCGGGTGCATTCGGCTGATGACGTATGTTTGGGCGCTGAGTGACGTATGTTTGGGTGACAGTGATAATATCCGCCATTCGCGAACGCTGGCCGTGACGGCGGCGGTTTTGACATCCTGCTCCCTGGCACGCTATTTTGTTGTGGGCCGAATACCAGCCTTTTCCGCATTGGATGGACCGATGGTTGCGATGAAGATGACCTCTGTCTTCGGTGAAACGGACCCGGCTACGGCAGCCCAGCCGATTCGTACATTAGTTTGTTTTCCACTGTTGTTGAACTTGACATGCAACTGGCATGTGAAGATTTCCCGGCCGGCCTGCTGTACCTTTAGCTGTACATTTAAGGTGTAGCAGGACCCACGCTAGGTATGCTTTGCAGCTGGGTTATCGCTGCCGACGGCTGCCGCTGCTGTAGTGTTGACTTGGCGGGACATTGTTTGGGTTATTTTTAGTGGGCTTCGCCGTTACCAGCCTCGGAAAAAGTGATGTCCTAAGGAAACCACTAAAAAACGGCTCATGCTAACTAAGTTTGATTGCAAAAACCACATATATGCAGTGTTTATAGAGGCAAATTAATCGGCAATGTTATATTTACAGTTACAATGCAAGGCATACAGAAAATATTAACCGGTAGGAGCAGGTCAGCCAGCTTGTGCTGGCCAACCCTGTCCCGTGGGTGGGATGAGCGATTATTGCATACGTGTGGGAAAAAACGCTTTGGAAAAGCAGTTCCCAAATAACAGAATGACGACTGGGAAGCTGTTAGCGCGCCGTTCCGTGCCGGCAGTTCGGTTACAGCGTGCGTTGAACTGGGTCACTATAAGTGTCGTGCGACGCGCTCCTCCCTGTAAGGCGCGTCGTTGCCGGACGCTGGCGGCGGTGCAGCCTTACAAGTCTGCAAGCCGGCGCTGATTCGAATATCAGGCCGAATATTTAGCAGGCCGCGGTTTTGCTGCTGCATCGGAGCGCTACAGCCACTGGCAGCAGCTGCATTCGTTACAGTCATGGCCACTGGTGTCATTGCCAATGGTGCGGCTGCATCCAACTACCACATCCAGCCGTGCCAGTGCATCACACCTCACCGTGGTCCGTCTGTAACTGGTCCGCGCTGATCGAAAATGGTGTGGAAGGTTCCTCGCTGTCGGTGAAACGCGCTTGCGATTTCGCTGGGTACTATTTATGTGCGAGCGGCGGGGACACTAACCTGGAAGGAGAGTGGATTCGGTGGGCTGCCGTGGGACGGAAGGTCGTTTTCAGACTTTGGTAGTAGGTTCTTCCGAGCGACTGGTTTTAAGCCATCAAGGATGGAGGCGTAAGTGGTGTACAATGTTCAGCAATGTTCGGCCTTGCAAAGCTTAACGTGCAGCATTAAAATAAAAGATTGAATAGCAATAACGATAGTCGGGTGGCTCTGTTTCTTGTTAAAACCAAACATGCCCAGTCAGTGGGCGAATCGTGGAATGTCTAAGCAGCAAGGCTATGTCCACAGCTTAACTTACCGCAACCGCAATACCGTTGCTCGCGTAACTTTCTCATGGTATTTGATGGTCTGATATTTCCCAATTCGCTGAAGAGAAAATTAGGGTATTTTTCTTAATGGAAGCCTTGTCTTATCAGGATCCAAGTTAAATTTTGACCACCACATTACGTACTGATTTCCATCTAAAAAAAAGCCTGTTTCGGAGAATCCACGAGACAAACACCGTTAGCTGTATTGATAAACAAGTTTAATTTTTGCCACCGGTATCGTCACCTAGTCCGTCTGGTCCGACTGTGCTCGGCTGGTGGCTGTAAGAGTTTTCGTTTTTTTTTGGGGGGGCAGGTGATTGGCAGAAATCTAGAGGGCATTGACCGTATACCCCCCACCCCCACCCCCTCACACACCGCCGGACTGTCCCGATGTGCAGACAGACGACATGCGACATCATGAGGTCTTCTTCCTGTTATGTTTTCTTACAGAATACGCGAAACTTATGTATTCTCATAACGCCGTGAATTGAGTAACGAGTTATAACAAAGCATAATGAAGTGATGAGAAACTTCACAAGCAAAGACATTAATTTGCTTTCCACTGTCATTAAACCTGCCATGCCACTTGCATGCACGACTTATTGCTATTCCTTATTCCTCACGGCATGTAACTGTTCAGCCCGGAAGGCTCACGGCTCACGCTCACGTGCCCATAAGCTTTCGCCTTCTCCTGCACCGAAGCGTACTGACCAACTAACCATCATTGTGAGGGGGGTTTGGAAGTTTAACGTGTTGACAGTGCGAGAGTGTGACGTTGATCGCGGCTGACACTGTGTAATAAATAGTGTCCGACTTTCTGAGCAGTTACTGTTGTGTCTTCATTGTTGTTTGACTGAGTACACTGGCCGAGTGTTGCATTGCGAGCTGACGCCTCGATCGGCCTGACCACAGGAGCGCGGCCGCAGTCTGAAGCTGCAGGAGCTCAACTACGCCTACCACCGCGTGGACCCGCTGCACGGCGTGGACATGGTGCTCGATCTGGTGCTGCAGTACGTGCGGTTCCGCGGCAAGCGGGTGGTGCAGACTGTCAGACGGCACGCCTACATGCAGCAGCCGTTCGGAGTTCCCGAGGTGAGCGTCGGAGGAGGAAAGTTTGACGTCTGTGGTGATATGTGGTTTGTAGTATATTGTTTTCTCGAGTTGAAAGATCCCACACGAGATGTGCTATATTTGCCTTCGTATTTGAAGCAATGATAGTTTTAACGTCTTTGCGTTTTTAACTGTTTGCCTTCACCTGTTTGGGCTCGTTTCTTTAGTGATGCAGTTATATAAAATTAAAGAGTAGATAGTTATCATGGTTTCTGTTGGGAGCTCGATCGCACTAATTAAAACAGGAGCGTTTGTGTCTTTCCAGACTTTGGTATATCATCGGGGATTGCGACAACTAATAGTTGTGTGTTTGTCCGCCAGGTGCGCGCTGTGACTAGACGGGACACATCCACCGTGGTAAACGTCGTGGTGGCCGTGTCGAAGAAAGTAAAACCATTCTACCGCTTCTGTGACAACCTGGAGAGCATTGGACTGGACGGCATGAGGATCATCTTTGTCTTCCACGAGAACGACGCCGATGAGGTCAGTATAGCCGGCTTTTCCAGGATCTCGGATTTTCATTGTAGGCATATCTGAATATGAATCTCATACAGCTGCCCTTCCCTAAAATCCATTTTTGTTATTTCAGTAGTCGTTCCTTCGAAGTATCACTGTGTTGCACGCTACGCTCCACTATCCCCGTATACGATTCGTCCTTGGAACATTCAACCCTTCACTCAATGTCACGGCTACTCCGTTGCCCACATTCCCGCTTTGACTCCCCTTCTCTACGTCACTCAATTTTAACTCCACCCATCCCCAGCGCCGCCTGACACCAACATCTTCCAACGCAGTCCCTCTGACACCCCCCCCCCTCCTCTCCCCAGGAAGAGAAGGAGGCGACGGTGCAGCGGCTGCAGCGGATGCAGGCCGCCTACGGCGAGTCCGTCTCCATCATCAACACGGCCAACCAGTTCAACCGCGCCTCGTCGCTGATGCTGGGCGCCAGCCTTCTCACCGACGACGACCTCGTCCTCTTCATGGACATCGACGTGCTGTTCGACGCCGACGCCATCGACTCGGTGCGCCAGTTCGTCATCAAGGGCAAACAGGTACGGCGGACGACACTGCGGCGGGTGCTGGTAGTATGAGAGGGGGGGGGGGGGGTCGTGTAATCAGAAGCGGGATGTTTGTGTCATGTGGGGTGGGCGTCGTAGTGTGCATTCCGCAAAAGCTAGTGGTTTGCTAGTGATGGGCAGACTCGTGGAAAGGACAAATACTGCTTATGTTGCATTATTTGGTGGGAACCTCGTCTTTGTAACCGGGGGAATACGATGATGGACCAGCAGCCTAGTTATTGAAAAATGGGAAGTCATGACAAGTGATTTGATGTGGCTCAATCAATCTAGGACGCTTTTTAACCGATCAAAGGCCAGTCTGTCACGTGATAACCTAACCATTAGCCATGCTACTGCATTGTCGGACTCGTGCAAGCTCTTTCGGGATAATGTCTGGCATTAGTCCTGAGGAAAAATTGGCTGTTGAAAAGACATGGCTCGACTTTTTGTAGATTCAGGGTTCAGGTAACTTGCACTACTCAACGCTGTGTTCCGAACTCAAAACCGGTCACACCTACATTTGGAAACTTAATTTTAAAGCAACTTACATCAATGTCATGATTGTTTGGGGTTAATGTTTGTGAGGCAATTTTCCTTCCAATGTATCATTATGCTTTACATGTACAGTCTCCCGCAAAAGTTATAAACTCAAAAGTCTAATCGATGCTGCATGCAGCGAAGTTATAAACAAAAATCGTATTGAGCTCACCACCGATTTATCGTGACTGAGCTCAAGCTATATGCTTTTAATTCCGCTGTAAATAAACAACCGTTTAGCAGGTAATTAATGGGGAGACTGCACACAACTTTTACGGGTAACGGTACATGTATCTACTTCCGTGTTGTTGTCTGCAAGCCCGTCGCACGTTTATCGCAAAGTTACTGTGTTATCTGTTTTCGCTTGTGCCTGTTGGTTTGATGTTCATTTGTGACTGCTGAATAAGCCCCCAGCATTTGTTGGTACATTGAATACTTTGAACCGACCCTAAGGATTTCCTCTTCACGTTTTGTCAATTCGATAGCGGATTCGCATTATTTCGCTTCCTCTTTCTCTGTTCTGCCGGCCGCGAGTGCCTCTGACCACTGACTGCAAATATCTATGCTGTTGTGTCCCCTTCCACTCAGTGTCAGAAAAGTGCCCTGTATAGTGGAAGTTCCACTATGCTGCCACGTTTAACACTACCTCTCTGTGTGCGCTGCAGGTCTACTTTCCGATCGTGTTCAGCCAGTACGACCCGGACAACCTGCAGCCGGGCGAGGCGCCCGCCGACGCGCTCGGCATCGACTCCCAACGCGGCCGCTTCCGCAACTTCGGCTTCGGCATCTGCGCCCTCTACGTCTCGGACCTGAAGCTGGTGCACGGCATGGACGAGGCCATCACCGGCTGGGGCAACGAGGACGTCGACTTCGCCACCCGCCTCATGAAGAGCCCGCAGAACTACACCATGATGCGGACCACCGAGCCGGGCATGGTGCACATCTACCACCCGATGGCCTGCATGGTCGGCGCCCTGACCCGCGAGCAGAAGACCATGTGCGCCGGCTCGGCGAGCACGTTCGAAGCCAGCGTGGAGAACGTGGCTCGGGAGGTGTACGCGGATTACCGCATATTCCCGTTCGCGCACGCGCGCGCGGCGGACGAGGCGGTCCGGGTGCGAAAGGAGGCGAAAAAGGTCAAGGAGGCGAAGGCTGCGGCGAAAGCCAAGGCGGCGGCGGCGGCGGCCACGTAGCGACGTCGGCGGCTAGGTGTGGTGCGGGCCGCGCGAGGCGCGGGCCGGTGACGCTGTGATAGGGACAGGAGCGGACGGCGCACAGTCGGCCGCCTATTTATTGAGGAGCTCGCGCGGCCGCCACAGGCCGCCCCGAGAAAACGGAGCTTACGCAACCGAGGTGCCAAGACATGTAGTGTGGACTGCGGTGGCGGTGCCGGCCGCGTCACTGGCTGCTGATGACGTCATGAGGGGTCACGGAGCGCCGCCGGCGGCAGTGACCGTGAGGTCACGGCAGGGGCGCTCCCGGCGTTGGACCCGTGCATTTCTCCCAGTCACGTGTTTTCCAGTGTAAACTGGCGCTCAAAGTATGTCGGTGTTGGGGGTTGATCGTTGGTTCCTTTTGTGAAGGTTTCCACGGTGCCGATGCCTCCAAGCTCTTGCCGATGTCTCCAAGCGGTATTTTCCTCTCCGGAAATGCCACTTTTGGTGTATATACTTTCCTCTTATCATGACTGACATGTGTCATAGAACTATGTCTGAGATTCAGGTATGCATCATCCTGCATGTGAATGACTCAGTGAAAGTGTGTAGCATTTTTTATACGAACCTATCGTCGTTTCTTGATGCATTATTTATTCTAACACGCTTTTATATTCATATTCATTTCATTTACCTATTGCTGTTACAATCTTCTCCAGTTCCTTTCTTCATTTTTACGTGTTTCTTTTCATCGACACATTACTTCACTTTGACCAGTTCGTGTGATTTCCATTCTCCAGGCGGCACTTGTGTTTTAATTATGTGCTTTAATATTGTTTACGAAACCAGCAATTTCCTGTATGCAAGGTATTTGCGAATTAATTTTAATGTATAGTTTTAAGTTTCAAGAGCAATCAAACGAACGACAGCAGAACAGCGCCTGTATGGAGAATACTTGTCATGCTCATCGGTGCTTGGCGGTGGGTGTGATGGCGGCATCTGTTGGCGAAATTGTAGCATATGCTGGTGGTGTCAGTATTGGGGGTGACGGCAGCCCTTTCCTTTCTTCTTGCTGCAACCTCGTGGCGCGATTCTGCGATGTTCTTTCATAATACGTCTGAATCCTATGAATCTGAACCTGATGCTCCTCACATTCTGCTACCACACCAGGACCAGGTGACTTCCATTCCAACAAAGTCAAAGTCTTAAACATACTGCAAAACTGAAGACTACGAGCCTTTTCTGTGACCTCTTTAGTAACCCCTCCCCTGAATGGCCCGTTGCCTCCTGGTAGCGAGGGTTTTAGTTGTAATGTACTAGATAAGATCACATATCATAAGTGTATGTTATGCTGCATAGTGAGGTTGCTGCGAGGGAGGGGAGGTAGTAGGTGGGTAGGCATGGGTGGGTGGGTGTCTGGGAGGGTGGGGGTAATATTTGTGTGACAGTGTAGCGTAGCAGTGTGTCAACGAGTTCAGGAGTTACGCGGTGCCGCCATATCTGACGATACGTGCGCTTTTTTTGTCCGATTGGCAAATATTTTGCCGTGTGAGTGAGAGAGCTGCTAAAAGAGAATGAATGCCATTGTGTCATGTCCACCCTCAGAGTCGTCTGAAGATGTTTTGGGTCGTGTCTTTCGCTGTTGCCAATTGGATCACTCCTGTTTATAACTTTATACTCGTGTGTTTGTGGACTGTGCAGACTGTGTATCTGTATCTGTATATGTAGTTCGGTAATAAATGGAAATAGACGGAGTCGCATTGTATATTTTTGTAGAGGTGCCCTCCTCTGCAGCGTATAGATGCCTGTGCCCTCTCAAGTCAGCTTTGACACGTTACAGGAAGTTGTTAGAACGAGAATGAAGCGCTATGTAAATTGTTCGTCTTTCCTCGGTCCTGCTGATAGACCAGATCGGACATTGTTCCAAAATGTATTTCCATCAATTTGTTTTAGGAAGGTCCAGAGGAGTGTTTGGATTGGGACGAGGACAGTGGAAATTGAATGTCATCTTGAGAGAAACCCGGCTGGCCTCCCTATACAATGACTTAGTACCTATTTATTTGCGAATTTCGAGTTGCTTTTCTATGAACCTCCTTCACCACAGCTCAAGCAAAGCACGATTCGTCATCTAGCGCAATACAATATTTTTGACAGAAATGGCCGGAAGTGAGGGCCCTGCAATAAACGACGCCTCCCCGGCCCGTGACACCCTGCTGAAAAGCAGCTCCAGAACACAGCGAGACGGCGCCCCTCCAACCAGTGACGGTGCCTTCTCCGGCTGGCGAAGGCACCCCCCCCCCCCCCGGACAGATACCACGTCCACGTCCCTCCGGCCACTGACCGCAGCTCCGGCGAGTGACGGCGCCCGTTCAGCCAGTGACGGCAGTTCACGAAATGTAAGGCACGTACGGAAAGAGATGACGCCCAAATTTTTCTAGGTGGCGCCCCTGTCAGTCAATCGGTTGGCCCCCTCAAGGCAATTTATAGATGCCGTAGCTTCTCCATGGGCGGGGCAGGGCTGAGTTTAAAAATGTTTATTTTACTTAGTAGGTACCAAACACTAAACAGGATACAAGAAACTAGAAAGTGAAATTGGTGTATTTTTTTCTTAGTATTGATAGATCATATTTGGTATAGTTCGTTACTAAATGTGAAACTTTTCTACCCACTTACCCACGAGACGTGGGTAGTGAGTCTTAACTCTTAACATGTCTTTCTGGCTTTTAATCTTACGCGACGCTCAGAATAGCCACCGGTTCTATGCATCGGACAGTGCTTTTATGATAAGAACCGTGGTAAATACATGCCGTTATCACCCGAGGCCATATATAGACTATTACCCTGTATGTACCTACCAAACGAGACGTGGGTAGTTTACCAGAGGTGTTACTAAACTTCTCTACCCCAACCCACTTGTGTCGTGTACAGTTATAACCCATGTGGGTAGTTGTGGGTAGCAGAATTAATAGTTATGACTTTCTTACGCAATGCCTTTAACTTTATTTCGGGAGCTACACTTTATTTTAGCAATATAATTTGTTTGTTGCATAAATTTGCATACTACATATTTTGCCTTTTTAAATACTGAAATAGTCAAATGTTTGTTATGGGTAGTTGTGGGTAGCTGTTAGCTTATTTCAGCTGGTGGGTAGTAGTGGGTAGTTGAACGGGGTTTACAGCGCCGCGCGAGTAGTCCCAAACCTGAAAAGTGGCAGCTCTAGTGCACCCGTGGATAGCTGTGGGTAGCCATGCTATCATTTGGCTGAATCATTTGCCAACAAAGAGTCGGTGGCTAGTCTTACAGGATCAGGCGCATCGGCAGACATTTTTCAATATATTGAACGATCTACTAGCCGTAGAGCATTGCGGGAGTACCACTACTACGTTGCAAATTGAATACAGAATGATTCTGGATGTTAAGAATGTTTACATCGATTTTAAACCTTTATAATTATTCAGCATTCTGAATTCAATTTGGAACGAAAAAGTACCAGTGGTACTCACAGTGCCCTATTGTTAGTAGTTCGTTCAAGATATTGAAAAAACGTCTGCCGGTTCGCCCGACCCAAACCTTCCCCCCGACTTTTTGCACAACCCAACATGGCCGCCGCCACCAGACAGGATTTTTGGGCAATGCGCGTTGTGCAGTGGCTATACCAAATATATTAGTTATAGCTCTTGATCAGTATAGCCAAAGCTGCGTAAGCGTAAACAAAAGAAAAGGCTGAGGCAAGGCGATATATACCGGCTGACGTATTTTTGTCTACCGTGAAGCTGACTTGAACTATTTATACCAGTACTCTGATTTATACTAGAGCCTTGATTTATACTTGATTAAACCCACTGTGTCTTGATTCTTGAACCATATTCTATGACCGTGTCTTGAACAAGCTCGTCGGATGCATAAGATTTTGCGGTTGCATCATGGGTGCAAGAGGAGAGGAGACGATAATAGCATATTTCGTATTTTTTATAGGACACCTTTTCCATGCTGATCGTGGCTTTATCAGTCAATATATCTATATTATTTGCTGCAGGTGTCACTGCTCAGCAATATAATGTGAGGTTAGCGTCGTATTCGTATACTGATTCAGCGACGAGTTCCAATTTGGCTCAAATTCAGCATGTTATAGAAAGATCAACGTCGCCGAGTTATTTACGAATATGCTATTGGTTTTGCTCTTGTTGACCTAGTTTGACCTCCACAGGTAATCAAAGTTCAGTGAACGGTGTAACCTCTAAAATCTGTGTTTAGGTATCGACCGATTCCAGAAGAAACAAATCCATAGCGTGTTTCGTCGTGCCAACAAACCGCAGATCGGAGGAATTTAACCTCAAGGTCATAGGCCAAGTTCTAGGTCACTAAGGTCAAGGTCACTAAAGGTTAGTTTGGTAACGGTGACCTTAAGCACCCTGGACCTTGACCTATGGCTTTGAGGTCAAATTCCTCGGATATGCGGTTTGACGGCACGGCGAGAAAAGCTATGGACTTTTTTTTCTCGAATCGGTCGATAAATAAATATTTTAGTTACACCGTTTTCCGAAAATGACCTTTATTGACGTTGCCCTTGACCTATGATTTTGAGGATTTTTTTTCGTGTATTCGGTTTGTCGGCACGGCGAGACATGCTATAGCATGCTATAGCAACGGCGATAAAAGCTATGGACTTTTTTTCTCGAATCGGTCGATAAATAAATATT
>JARBER010160957.1:0-10275 GCA_030265075.1 Balanus glandula
TGACGATAACCCGGTGCAACAACTCGCCGTCTCCGCCGTCCCCCCCCCCCCCCCCCCCTACTGGAGACCGTCCTCGCTCGCCTCCGGTCTGGCGCCGACGTCGGCTACACGGGTCCTGCGCTGTCCTCTTCCCGTCCGAACAATACGTCCGCTCGCGCACGGCAGGCCGCCGTGACTGCCGCGCTGAACACGGAGGTGGCCCGCGGCCACACAGTCGGCCCCTTTGTTAAACTACCCATGAACCCGTTCCGATGCAACCCCTTAGGCGCTCGAGACAAACCAGACGGCTCCGGACTCCTCTTGGACCTCTCCCAGCCCGAGGGCCAAAGTGTCAACGCCCACATCTATCGGTCCAAATTCACGGTACACTACACATCCATGGACGACGCCATCGCGCACCTTTTGAGACGGAGTCCGACGGAGAACTCGCCCGCCAGTGAGAAAACGGTGCTGCGATACCTGGCACACCCGAGCCTCAGCGGCTCAACGCACGCCACCACGGTGATGTCGAAGGTCTAGATAGCTTGCTGTTATTCCTGGAGGAGATCCAGAACGCGATGACCGACGTCTTCAAGGGAGAATTGGAGCATCCCAGGACGCTGCGCGAGGTAGTCCAGAAACTACCAGGGTATCTCCGCGACAGGTGGATCCGGGGAACGGACAGGCTGATGGAGAAGGATGGAGGCATGGCCTAATTCCAGGACATTGTTCGCTTCCTACGGCAAGAGGTCCGGATCCAGAGGAACCCTGTCTTTGGAGCGGGTAAGATCGGTGACACGAGCCGATCCAGTCTCAAATGAGCTGAAGGGCGCGGTCACAGGGTGAACGACGCTAGTACGTTTGTTGGCGCAAATGTCCTCTTTCGGAAGTACTTCGGGCGGCTTTCCCCGCACTGGAAGTTTATCGCTCCCCTCTCCCCATGGTAGGGAGGGTGGTGGGAGCGACTGGTGAGATCCGTCAAATCGGCGCTGCGTAAGACGCTCGGGAAGCGATGTTGACGCGTACAGAGCTCGAGAGCTCGAGCTCGAGGCGTTGCCTTCTGCCGCATGGTGGTGCCGAGTTAAGTTCCTCGCCTCGATCATGGTGCCGTGACCTGTGACCGTGAATCGTTCTCGCCGCCTTGACTGTGTGTATGTGTGGGGGGGAGAGACTGACTGGTAAACGATCCGGGAATGACCGCTGCCGCCATCTCGTCAATCATCATGCAGCTTGTGGTGCTCGTCCCGTGTCTCATCAATCTTGTATCGCATTCCCGGTGCACAATATTTTCTCGCCTTGTTAATCTTGAAGCCGTGTCGGACCGTGATAACGCGTCGTCAGCGATCAGAGCGCAATAATACAGCAGTGTTGGTACATCGCAGTCGTTTTTCGCATTGCCTGCGCTTTACGTCAACAGAAAAAACACATTCGGTTCACATCTGACGTCTTTATCCGTGATGCACGATACAAGTACAAGATCGGGACGCTACAAATGTCTGTCTGTTCTATTGTGACCGGTTATAGCACCCCTTGTTCACACAGATCGCGCGCACATAGAGAGTAGAGACATGAACAGAACACGTCAACAGAGAAAACACGCCTTCGGTTTACGGCTGACCGGGCTTTATTGTAATAGGTTATCTCGTCGTTGTCGACCGATTCAGTGGGTGGCCACACCTCGTCGCCTCGCTCTCGGGTGCGAAGGGGGTTACATAAAAGTGCAAAGTGGTTTTCATCTTGATACTTTTATTGAACGATTCCAAGCGAATTCGATCAGTGTAGATTGTCGGATCAATGGCAAATCTGGTCGCTGAGTGATTGGTGATTCCTTCCTTCCCCTTGACTGAGCTAACCTTTGGATTCGTCGGAGCGCTGCAATGCGCTGCAATGCGCTGCAATGCAGTCCCTAGAAGTACAATATGGAAATTTCAGCCAAATACTCACTTTCCTTATCATTGTTCACTTTCATCCTCTGATTCACACTGCTCTGCCATATGTGTTGTTGATAGTTGTCATACGCGTTGTTAATGGTCCATACGTTTTCCTTTGCATAGATCAGCGAGATATCGGCATTCACATCGATCCTGGCGAAACACTGCAGAAACCGCGCTAAGGGCCTGGACGCACATGGCTCCTCAAAAGGATATGAGAACGAAAAGGTTACGGACAAGATGAATGCAATCAAAACAGTAGGTGACCTGTGTGCTATACAGGCATCCCCGACCTCGAGCATGATCGGCTCTGTGCTGGTGGTTGTATCCCGACTTCACAGCAGTGGGCTGGTCCCCAACAAGGTGTCACAGGGCGCCGTCCGCGCCGTTTATGACGCCCTCAAGAACATGCCAGCTTCGTCATGCTGCAAGGTTATATTCAAAGAACTTTGGCCCGTGAGCCAAAGTGACCAAAGGCTGTGTCCCTACCTGGAACTGGTAGTGTGCGTGTGGCTCATTTCACCTACTGAGACAGTGGCGGAGAGCATGGCGAGCACAGTTGAGGCCGTGTTCGAAGTGAACCGCGTGCTCAACCACCAGAACGCCTCGGAAGAGCGATACCCTCAGTTACCGCGTGGAGGTGCAACCCGGTCCATCAACAAGGCGAGGAATCTTGTCCACTGTCAGCGCCGTCTATGACCCTCTAGAGCTGGGAGTTTCATTCATGCTACCGCAAAGTTAATTCTTCAGAACTTGTGCCGACTGAACATAGGATGGGATGACGAGATCCCTCAAGAACATGCTGAGATATGGGCACAGTGGTGTCACGGCTCAAGGGAGTTGAAACAGTTCGGTGTGGCTAGGAGCTTGTCACATACAGGCCTGAAGATAGTAAACTGTCAGATCCATCACTTCGAAGACGCCAGTGAGAAGGGCCACGGCACGGCCAGCTACAAGACTTCAAGACGAGGACGCAATGGTTCGCACGTCTCTCATGACGAGTAAAACCAGAGTGGCCCCGCTGAAGGTTTGCACTGTTCCCCGGCTTGAACTCTTCGTCTTGGCGGTTCGGATGAACACCTTGCTGCTTCCAGAACTTCAAGTGCCGGTGGACGCTGTCTACTTTTGGACAGACAGCACATCGACCCTCAAATACATACAGAACAAGACAACACGGTTTTAAAACGTTTGTTGCCAACAGGCTACAAACGTGCCTTCCGCACCCAAACCTGCAGATGATGCCCCACGCGGCCTCACGGTGCGAGAATTACTTGGCTCCCGCCGTTGGACTCAGGGTCCCCGAGTATCTTGAGTGGTGGCGAGGAGGTGATGATGATTTAGGTTGGCGCTGCAGCTGCTAGGCTATGTGGCGCCCATAACCTCTAGTTAAATATTTCCTAAATCAGAACGATCACGACGATCATAAAAGCAGTATATGTATGAACGATGTCGTCCTTATCATGGATATGAACCTACCCCGAGCTCAGTGGCCTCTGGATCGGGTGACAGAGGTGTTCTCGGCCTGCCGAGGCTTTGTTAGGCAGGTTCTGGTTCGCACTGCTCGTTCCGTTCTGAAGAGGCCGATCTCTAACGTAGGGCTTGTTCAGGAAGTTCGCTAGTTATGTAGAACACACCCGAGGGTTTTTTCTTTGCAGTATTCTAGGCTGGTCATAATTTGTCCAAGATATGGAGTAGGTCGTTTATGTTGTTGAACCGCGGTTTGCTAAATGGGGTGGATGTGGGCGCAGGCGGAAGTCACGCGCTGGGTGCGCCTCTGTCGCCCAGCCCATTGCTGAGCACGCTACTGCGATAGCATTCAACAAAGTAGAATGTGTTTTTCGCGTTTCGTACTATATCACATATGATTCATCATAGAATAGGAAACTAAAATGTATGCTCTCAATATTCGTCGTTCCGCTTAATATGGGCCGTGTACTATTATGCTATTTACTATTCGGATGATTCGTTCGTGAACTGTAAATGCTTTGTGGTAATTCAGCCATATTTTTTTGCGTTACGGCAGGGGCCTTTCTCGTTCAAACAGCTGCGCGCCGTGATAGCCGCTGTGAACCAACACACGGAAACGGAAACCTCGGTAAGTTTGTGATGAGTGGCTATTACCCGTAATGCGTTTTTGAAACCTTACCGTAGCGCAGCGCCGGTAAGGAACTTTAGCACGAAACGGCACGGCAGCCAGCGCACGGTGGCGACACCTGCGTCACAGGACATACACAGTATCACATAAAAGTATCACACGCAGAGCACAGATGGCAGCACTCATGCCCAGTAGAAAGGGAAACAAGCATTCCAATAAATCAATGAAATCACATAGAGGGCAAATATTTCACACAATAACCAGATTTAAGAATTATCTTACCAACCAATAACAGAAAAGCACCGACTCACACGGACACCGAAACACATTATTATTCAGCACCAGAAACGCTGTCGAAGGAGTCATTCCGCTACGTCGCCCAATAAGGCCGACAGGTATTACAAACGTGTTTTCGCTCGTATCCAGTGACACCCGCGGCCCATTGCCCATCACGTGTTAGTGACATCTACTCAAGAAGAAGACTCACACCCACAACATGGGGCCACAACAGGAACAGGACGACGAAAGGGTGAGTCGACTGGTGCTGCCTTCTCGGGCCGCCTGTCCCACGCGGCCCCGGCAAGTCCGACGCCATTGTTCCACGCGCCAGAGAAGAGCGTTACGAGCTCGCAGTAACTCACCGGTGTCAAATGGGTTCACCCTGCTCGACGCCGGCGTACCATACCGACGTCGCGCCAGACTCCCAACGGTCTGACGCACGTATTGCTCTGTATTGTAGCAACACAGTTATCTGCGCCGTGCCGCCACAGTAACGCGTATGTATGGTAAGCAATGTTCCTGAGTTTACTCCAGACCACCGGCCTCACTCTTGCACGCGGCCTAGTAACACAGGGTCAGACCTGATGAAAGCATTCAGACTTGCCGACAGCGAAGCGAATCAGGTGTTTAGCCACACAGGCTGGCCGCAGGCCTCCTGTTGTTTTCCCCAGACCGAGCCGCAGCGCGGCCGGCTGCTCCACAAGCGAATCAGGCGAACGGGCCCGACCGCCCACCGTTCGAAGGACGCCATAAATCCGGCTCCCACAGCGGAACACAGGACTTTTTCAACCTGGACAGCGTACCCATCACCACCCTCCAGCCACCTCCCCCGCGTGGCCTCAAACTGCCAACGGTTAGCGACGCGGCGCTGCGGGCTCTGTCGAACAGGTCAGTCGTCGTGTCCGTGGATGCGGTGGTGTTTCCCCACGCGTCCCCGGCCGACGGTCCCCGCAGCCCGGCACTGTACCCGCCTCTATCGCCGGCGGCATACTTACGGGGGTAACGGCGATCGCGGCGTACCGATCATATTACTTCCCGGCAACTGCCGTTAAATGGACAACCTACCTACTCTGTCTGAAAAGCCAAACATGCCACTCGACTAGCATGCTGAGGGACGTCGACGTCAGAGGACGGACCCCAACAGCTGACCGGCTGGCCACACTCAGAACCAATCAGCTGATTGACTAGATGCACCTCCAAGCGCATCACCTGGTGCATGATTCACACCACACACACGTTTGCATATGGCCGGCTGTACAAATGACCGGCAACATTACGCAGCAAACATGCCCAGTACCCCCCCCCCCCCTCCCCACAGCGACATGGCATCCGCCTCGTCACAGAGTTTCTGATAAGGATTTACTTACAGGTAATCATACTAATTTACTTAAGGTAACCGCGACCGCGGCCCGTCCCCAGCCATCCGAACTCGCCACACCTGCACTTCTCTCGACACCCGCAGTACCTGCGCCGTCCTCGGCACAGAGTGCTATCGTGCCCCGCACCGCGTCGCCAGACCCGGACAGCGTGCTGCAATCAGACGACGGCCCGCCGGGTGTCCATCGAACACCACACTGGTGAAACACGACCATCGTGTCGTGACCAACCGCCGTTCTCCCAGACGGAGAACCTCCTCGAAGCACAGTCTCTCCCGCTCCCCGGGGACCACGGCCGCCGCCGCCGACAATCTGATGCTATTCTTCTTTAGAACGATATTGATAGCATGTTTTTTTAAATAATTTATTGACATTGTTTAGATCAACCAGTTAAGTGAGTGATTCCATGCAAAATTCCGTTGTGCTTCATTCTTGCTGATGTTAACCCTCGTCCTGTTAGTGGGGGTCAAAATAACCAGCCTTGTTGTGACGCCGTTGTCCTCCGTTGCTGTAGTTGTAGTTGTAGACGCCGTTGAGAAACCTGACCGTAGATGACATTGTTATCATTGCTGATGATAGTGTCCCAAGGAATCAGTGGAGCCTTGGAAGAGTTCTGAAAACAAAGCCCAGCGACGATGGGTTTGTCCGAAGTGTGACGATTTCTTCCCACGGAAAGACCTTCGTTCGGCCGATATCGAAGCTGGTCCTGATTGCCGAGGCTGACGGTCTCCAGGACAGCAGTTGAACTGCGAAACGTAATCTGACGACTGTTGAAGCTTGGTTCAAAGGGAAGAGTGTAGACGCCGTTGTCCTCTGTCTGTTCATACTGTTACGCCCATGTTACAGGCTTCTGAGATGGGGCGCTCTATCGAAGAAGTTAGCCAGCTGTTAGTGCTCGGCGTCCGCTTCTGTCGACCCGGCAGCAGACCCGGCGACAGATGCTGTCGTCGAGACCGACTTCGATCACCAGCTGGCCGATGTGAGACCCACTTTGGCCTTTTCTAATGTTAATACGAGGGTTTAAAATTATAAACTGTATCCTTTCGCATGAAGCTATTTTTACTTTTTTGAGATATTTGAGATCGTTTGCAGCAAAGTAAAACGCGGAATGTTGACCTTTGGTAACCTCTTGTGATCTAAATTTTGACCTGAGCGAAAACCAAAGCATGAAATAGTTTCTAATTTATTTCTGACTAGCTTTCGAATAGTTTTTTTTCATCAACGTTGCATAGGAGCCGAGTTAGACGCCCCCCCCCCCCCCCCCCAGGCGGTGGTGGAAAATCAAGAGGCCCAGTGGGGCGTGGGTTAAAGGGACTATCCCACCTTAACATTAGGGTTAGGTTGAAATAGCCATTATGAGTGCTGCGCTCTGAAAATAACTATGGTATCAGTTTAAACAACCACAACGGTCTAATACAAAAGATATCAGAGCTTAACTTGGATGCCAAATTGATTTTGCTGCACAAACAAAACTTAATGACGTCACAAAAACAAAGTTTAGCTTAAAATCAAAAGTTTAAATCTTTAAAAAGAGTAAGTTTTTTGGAAAAAAGCATAGATGAATATGTTTTGCTGACTTGGCCTGTCATTTTGACATGCAATTTAGTGTGATTTGATTACTTTCATCAAGGTGGGACACCCTTTGATACTGATTTGCATAATAACGTTAACAAAATAATGTTTACGACATCGAGGGGCGGTGGATATAAACCCCTTGCAGTGCATTTTAGTCAATCAACCCCTTGCAGTTATGGAACATCCAGTGGCAATAGTGTGCATCACACTTACACAGCAATCGGCACCCACAGCAAACATAACCAGAACATACAATATTGTCGTATTTAAATACCGTATAATATTTCCTTCTTACAGAAGACGCCGCAGCGACTCTACCCCGGCTTCTTGAACAGGAGGAGCTGGTCTTTCGGGGTGAAGACGATGACAGGGCAGCTGCCTACCCGCACGTAGCAGTGGCCGTTGGTGGACGGTGGATAGTCATCGTAGAGGGTGAGGAGGTAGCGAGCACAGCCTCGCTCGAGGACGCTCTGCTTCTGTTAGGAGAATGCTACTTCATCTTTAACCAGAAGCCGCGGACAAAATGCCGGAACTTGATTTGGTTCATCCACAATTAAATATTTGGGATGACAAAAAGCGAAGTTAAGCCCAAACCTTACTAACTTCCCTTATGGTAATGGTTCCGCATTCTACATCGTCAGCATCATAGGCCAGCAGCAGCGCGACATCCACGGGCGTGACAGCCGCTCGACCTGTCTCTCGCTTCTGTGCATACGGACGGAGGCGGGCAGGCGGCGGTTATGTTACCGCAGTGTGAAATGTGTGAATGATATGAACGCACCTGACCGCAGATGGGAGAAATTGCACGCGTGGTACTCCGAAAAGGATATTTTGAACCTGGAAGTCACGGGATTATTTAGAGCTATGCGAATGAGCTAAGCTCCTCAGCCGCTCAGGACGACGTGCGGACTGACGGCTCCACCCTCGGCCCTCGAACTCGCGCGGCGGCCGAGCCCGCCTTTCTGTGGCTGGCTCCTGTGAGGTTTTTTCGCCAGCCGATGTGTGCCGTTTATGCCCCGTGTAGTGTTTTGTTTCTTATTTTGTATGTCCATTTGTTTTGTACTATGTTTTGTCAACCTTGGGTGCGCTACCTAAACCTTCACCTAAAACTAAAAATTGATATCTTTCGCCTTCTAACATAACTGTCATTTCCATTCCACCCTTCCCTACGGTAGCGCCACCTACACAGTATGTTTTGTTCCAACTCAACAATATTGGGTCGCCTACAGCTGCTTCCGATTTATTTTGGTTAACAAATATACCGCCGGTGGAATCCGGTCGAACAACAACAACAAAAAATGTGTTCATATTTAACACATTTTTGTTCAGCATATGTATGTATTTTCATATCTTTTTATTTTACTGATGGCTCCTGTTCTATTTCGCCCGTACTCGTATCGTCATATCTTATGTTCTGACTCGTCATTGTTAAAAGTCACACTATTGTTTCCAGTGGAAAATTCAATTAATACACATCCTTGTATCTTGTAGCATATGGCCCAAATTTGAGCATACAAGTCGTGAGTAGGTATCTGAATGTGAGTAGGTATCTGTCTGAGTCTGAGTCTGAGTCTCTGCAACCGTATTTATAATTGACAAGCGATCTTCTGATGGGGTGTGTCTGCACTTGCGCATGTCTGCACTATTAGTATTTCCGCAACTAAATGCCCGACGAAATTGAAATTCGTTTTACATTTCGTCCGTGCACGCTCGGTCATAACTAACCACGGCGCTTTACTGGTATATTGAGATAGGAATTTCGCTTTGTGTTGCCATTTGCCAAATGTGATGCTTGTCATGGTTTTCGGCGTGCTGTGGCCAGCCTGGTCACGGCTTGGTTCGTCCCGGCCCGACTGGCAAAAGGGGAGGGGGCAAATCTGTCGTCGCGCTGCGCTGTCTTGAGCTGCGCCGATTGAACTGGGGCCGTGACCGTTGTGACCTAACAGTCTAGCTGGGCGCGTGATTGCGCTGCTGTTCACCGGACGTGCAGTTAACAGTGTTAAACGACTGCGCGACCAGCTGGGGCCGAAGCTGTTGCAAGCATGTACTCTGACGGGCTGGCTCTGACGGGATGTGATGCTTGTCATGGTTTTCGGCGTGCTGTGGTCAGCCTGGTCACGGCTTGGTTCGTCGTTAAACTCTGTGAGGGCAACCACGAGTGCAAACAATACGCATATGCACATTTTGTCATGCAATCAATGCAATCTTTGTCATGCAAAAGTGTTGGCCCTGAGAAGCGATGCACAGTGTTGCCTACTGCTCGTGTGTTCGTGGTAGGTAAGAGGGGACAGCTTGTGGGAGCCACAGTGCTATTCGACACAGGTAGTGATCGGACCTATGTAAGTGAGAGACTCGTGAGGCGAGCAGAGCCTGAGTGGGTGGGTTCTGAGAGCATGTCCTATGCTGCGTTTGGTGGAAGTGGCTCAGCAGCTGAGCACAGGGATGTGTACCGTGTTGACATGTTTGGCTCTGACATGGCATCACCCTCTGTCCTCTCTGTCAAGGCCATCCGGATCCCTGTGATCTGCACTCCTCGCCAGCGCCCTGTCCTGCCAACTGGAGTCCTTCAGTCCCTCAGCCACCTGGAGCTGGCTGACCCACCCTGTGACGGACAGCTGACTGTCGACATACTGGTAGGACTGGACTACTATTGGGATCTGGTAAAGCAAGGTGAGTTGAGGCTCGACGGGGGACCCGTGGCACAGGAAACCGCCCTGTGGCGGGTCGTCTCCGGAAAGGTGAGTGCGCTGCCGACAGGTGGCGCCACCAGTCAGCTGCTCTGTTTACGTCGACTTACAAGGACTCCTGTGCCATCAAAGAGGGTCGCCTCACCGTCTACGCTGAATCGGTGGAGCTTAGCATCAGAAAGAAACCAAAAGCGGACTTATTCACTATAACGGCACAAATTCACGTGTGCCGTGACCAGAGGCCTCTTGCACCAAAAATCTACCTAGGTAAAACTAAATTCTACCAAGAGTTGGTAAATCACGGAAGATCAAATAAGTCAATTTATGCTTGACCAAAGTGGTCCAAACTCTGC
>JARBER010160968.1:0-10275 GCA_030265075.1 Balanus glandula
GCACCGGAAAACACACCACGCAGTGTAACTGCACACTGCAGTCACAGGAATATCGACAGGTAAGTGTGTGTTGTGTTGTGACAGCTACAGGGATTTTGACAGGGGTTTGTGTTGCTCAAGCGATATCGATAGGTTAATGTTATCTCAGCCACATGAATATGGATATGGATAGTTCAGTTTCTAACAGTGTTGTTGGATATCTCAGAGTGTTGCCAGAGTATTTCGGAGGCTTTATATATAAATAGTGTGTTGAGAAAACATGATTATGCAATAGGCTTGTATGAATTGATATATTGATTATCTACGTTTCCATAACTATGAAACTCTGAAGCAGATAACAGTAAATAATCTCCGATGCTCATTTAGCTAAATATGCTAATTAGCATAATAGTAATAAGCTTATTAGCATACATGATACATTTAGGCTAATCAGCATATTACTGCACCTGTAAAATATGAACTTAAACAGATGCTGATTTAAACTACCATAAACAATTTGTTTTGCCATATGTTTCCGTCAATGATGGTATTGACAGGAAGATGCGGAAACAAACAAAATTTAGAAGCGCTAAGTATCTAAATAAAAGTACACAACCAAAGAAAAGACACAAAATGATTAGAAACTACGTTTACCACTTGGGTAGCCCAGTAGGTATACATTGGTAAAAAAAATGTATAATAACATTTTTATATATGCATAGAAGTCACCTTACCGCTAGCGCTTTGTTCTCATTGCCGGCATATGACTCACTATAAATGCCATTCATTTGAAGCCGCCACATGTTAAGCATGAGGTCTTGAATGTATTAGGGAATTAACTTTCTCTCAGCGACCCTAGTTCCCTGTTCGGCATTCACCATGTATGTGATGCAATATATGTAATAAGTATCTACCATGCTTTCGTTTGAGAAACATAACGTGAAAAGAAACGGTAAAAAATGGTATGCAGCGTGAATAAGCTGCTTCCCTTCCTAGCACCTATAGTACCTGCGCCCAGCCTGTTTTTAAGTAGAGCCCAGTGATGGTTCCGCTTCACCTGGGACGACATTGGCAGCGAGGTTACTGTGTGGTCTCGCCACAGCTGTGCCACCACCTCACATTTGTCTGAATCTGGGCCGACTGCGGGCCAGCTGCTGCCTGCTGGGTGACGCGGGCCGGCTGCCTGCCACCCCCTCCCCCTCTCCGTGTGACGTCAGCAGGTGCGGCGTGACGTGACGGTGAGTCACGCGGCGTGACGGAGGCCGGGGTGACACGCGGCCGACGGTGGCTCACGGTCCGAGCGTGACGCGCTGCACCACAAGGCCAGCAGGCTATGGTTCATTGTCAGCAAATACGGCACCGCGGTGGAAAAAGTCACGGCTCGTGTGGACAGGTTTCATTTGGTGATCACGATTTCATGTTGCAGTGCAAGGCAAGTGACACACGAATGACTCTTTCTATGGGTGCGATTTAAAGCCGGCACTAATGAAGACACATTTTAAAAGGACTTACTCTTTTATTATTGATGAATGACTTTCAAAAATAGCTGATAATCTTGATGAGACAACTTTTCATATCCGAGAGGTGGCATAGGTGTCAATCTCTGAATGCGAACCACTCAAGACAGAATCCTAGGCCCAAAATAGTATGCATTAAGTGTCGTTCTATATGCCAGAATTGGTAGTTATTATACACTTTCCTATATTTGATAGTCTATATAATATAACTTTAAAATATGTACTTTTTAAGGCCACTACAAATTTCGTCATGCACAGCAGTCTTCGTTAATAGTTTTTTTTCGTTGCAGGAATTGAAAGGACGTCATTCTGGAATTGACGTCCAAATTCATTGCTTTGAAAAAATGGCATAATTTGACCAAACATTTTACCTTAGATCTAGTCACAAACTGGATCTAGGGAAAAATTAGTTATGCATTATATGTATCCATCCCCGACATAGAGTTACCAAATCCACGCCTTCATCGTCTCCTAACGGTCGCTTCCTCTGCTGAATGAAAACATTCGGTGAGTTGGCACGTATCCAAAGTCCATGAGCAGCATGCCTTCAATGAAATCATGGGTACCGGTAAAACTGAAGGTCATGTGGTAATTGTCATATGTGCTGATTGTAAAACTATGCAGAATAAACCACAGCCTAGCGGGACGCTGGATTAATGTTCAGTTTGTTTGCTGGTTTCCCGTTAGGTGAGAGCATGTAACACCAACTAATGGGCCCTGATGAACGCCGGGCTGTCTGACAAATCTGCTACGAAGTCTCTCTTAGGTCAACTAATTTGAACGTTAGAACCATTGTTTCAACGTACACAGTCGTGCTATCATGGGATAATGACAACGCAACAGCTGGGCGATGAACTTCTATTGCAACTTTCTCCTGGCTGTCGACTTTCTTTTCATATCCACGTGGCGTTTCCCACGTGCAGGGCTTTAACAGCTCATACATCCGTGCGCAAAGTTTCTTGACAAGTTTATGTGAACAAACAACCCTAGACAAGCCTCTCCTTTAACAAATCACAGCCTGTCATAACTATGAAAAAAAAACTTTAACTGAAATAAATTTGTAATTTTTCAACGCAAATGTTACTTCTAAAAGTGTTACTTCCGTAGTTACTTCCAAAAGTGTTACTTCAATGTCACCATGACCGCATTGCACGATGTGGGGAGCATGCCATCGTACATAGGAACTTCTTTACCTGGCCGCTGACTCCGCCTTTGCCTTGCCACGGCTGCCGAGTGCCGAGTGCCGACACATCGATCGCTATTCTGTGTTGCGCTGTGCTGTGCTGGGCTGGGCGGGGGTTCAAGGTCCGGTCGACACCGCAGGATTGATTTAGCCGGAGCCGTGTCGACGGGCGGCGGACTACTTACCTGCAGACTGCAGGCCGCTGCGTCACGCCACCGAGATCGGTCACGCCACCAATCTCCAGCTGAGTCGATAGGCAGAAATAGATAACTTCGCAAAAACCTGCCGAGCCATGGCGATTGTCGATCGCCGACGTCAGGAAAAATGGCAAGAACTGAAAAGACGATTACGGATTCTTTTGTTTGTATTTTGTAAACCGAATATGTTTTAACTCAAACATTTGATTTTAAAAAAAATGTTGAAAACTTGTGTGCACTTTTACATTAAGAACACATAAATCGTCTCCAATTTCCGTCAATATTTCCCGTCCTATCGACAGCAGCCAGCTGTTTGAGCTGGGTCGTCTCAGATGCTGGACAGCTGTGGTGTGGAGCTGAGCTGCCCTCAGCCCAGCTCGGCTCGGCTCGGCTCGGCTCAGCCCGTGGGAGGCAGTGGGCGGCGGGCTGTGTCACGTGGGCAGAGAACGGCACGGCCGGCCACGCGACACTCAGACCGGGACCGGGCATTGCAGCCTGACTTAAAAGGTAATGGAAGCCGTACAGATGCCGGGCAGAGATTGGGTGATGCGGACATTAATGTTGCATGATGATTGAATAAACAGGTTAGGTTAACTTAAAAAATTTACAGGAAAAAGGATGGCATGCTACACAAGTACAGTAAGACCGATATTTAATGGTTCCTGTTTTAAGTAGAGTTTTGATGTGTAGGTATATTCATATAATATAAAGGACACCTGAATATAACAATATTAAATGACATCTAAAAGTCTACACCTACAGCAAATTGTGTACTGCTATTGACACACCATGCGTTTGTACGGGATGGCCCAGATAAAATGTATTAATATTTTCCTGAATAACGAAACATGTATTCACTGCACAGTCAAGACTGAGGCATCATTCACAGGCATCATTAATTTAATGGCAAAACAATATCCATCAGTCGTAGCGATCAGCAAGCTTGCACCGTCGGGTCGTGACCCAGACGGTCCTGTGGCGGTCCCGGTCGCAGTGGTCCCGGATGCGCTTTGCCGACCTCGATTTCGGCTGACATCTTGGAACTCAAGTCCATATAGCTAAGCAAATACCGACGGACTTGAATGTTTTGCGTCAAACGATCTGCTATTGTGTTGTTATAAATGTAACACAAAATCCACCGTCATGCGTTGTTTTGTTTTTGGGCTATTAATGAAAAATATGTGGGGGAGACACAAAACAGCCCCCTCTCTCCAGTGCACGTGTTAATCAATGTTTTGCCACGTGGGTTGTCATGGTTACGTGCAATAGCTTCTTCTATCACGGCTAAAAAACGGAATCTGAAAAAGTTAATTTATTATTATTTATTATACACCGACTTTCTGGGATCCAGTTGATCTGGGACTATATGTATATGTATATATACTGGGTATATATGTATGTTACATAAACACAACGTCTTGCGACCGGGTAAATATGTAAACAATCATAAGTATTGTTTTGCGATTAATTAAAACTCACTATTGTCTGCACACGACCGACGGAATATCCATGACAACCTGCTGCTTCCTGTTGTTAACGTGGCACTTGAAGGTCACACCAGGGGTGGCTCACTTTCTCAGCCCCATCGATCCAAGGCATGATCTGGGCTGGCGACAGATTCTTTGGCTCGGCTATGATACAGTCGCTTCGTTTCGTTATGACCACCGTGTAATGCGCAGACATGTGATGGAGAGGGATAAAAAGGGCACGAATGGAACGCCGATCAAGCAGCCGGTTATTCACTTACATGGCCCTACCGCAGAGCGAAGTTGTCAGGAGGGCCCATGCCTTGCAATTGCAGACGGTCACCACGCAGGGGGAGGGGGAGGCGTGATCGGGGTCCGCCACATGCCCGGTGGCCAAAACGACCACCATACCCGGACTAAAGTGAGTGTGATACATTAGCTGGATGCGTGAGTGCGATGCATTAGAGAACGGAGGTTCGACAGTGGGGAGCATTAAAAGTGATCCGGAAATTGGGCTGAAGGACCTTAACAAATGTGGCTATCGCTCCGCCCGCACCCAGCCTATCGCCCCGCCCGTATCCAGTCTAATGCCGGACAGCCCTGACGCATAATGATCCTTCGCGCCGAATACGGCAGCATATCTGGAGCACGACCGGCACCAGTGGTGACATTTTCAAGGCTGAGCTGCTGTGCAGGCACGCTCGTGGTCCATCATTAGGGTGGCTTGGCCTTCGCATGCGGGCAATTACAGGAACAGTCCAAACCGGGCCAGAAAACACAAACCAGTCTCACCAACGAATACACCTCAATTGAACTGGTTCTGTAACGACGGAAAGACTTCTGAAAGCCTTTAAATAAAACATATATTCCGGTCAGGGTATAGATGCAAGGAATGTAAATCCTTTCGCAGCCGTGCCCTTCTTTTAAAACATTTCATTAAATTGCCAAAAAGCTGACCTGTGGTGAAAACGGTTTGAGAGAATCGTGATTATATTGATTAAATCGATTATAATTTGATTATAGCACGGTAATTTTCCTGGAGTGCTGAAACAAAAGTTGTTATACATGGCAACTTTTTTAACTTTGACCAACAAAAAGCGTCGAAATGCATTATTGCCGGGGAAAGGTGAATAACGTTGCCAATGTTGCCTTCCTTGTTTTGCATTTTGTCGGTGATAAAAAGCATTACCCCATGGCGAAAGTAAGTGTTCTACATTGACTCACGTGTAAACACGAAAATTTATCCACCCGGTGAATAACTGACTTATTAAACCGTAGGTGGGGTTTAACAATCTGTTAAACCCCTTGTGGGTCTGAAAAGCCATTGAAATATCGCCACGGGATAAAACAATTAAACCACTCGCAGTAAAAAATCACTTAAACGTTTTGCCTTCGGCTCGACGTTTAACGAATTTGTATTCCTGCTCCTGGTTAAATATATATTTTAGAGACGTTTAAACTTTAAGTGATCTTTATTACAGCGAGTGGCTTAATTATTGTATCCCGTGGCGCATTGCCATGGCTTTTTCGACCCACAATGCGATTAACATATCGTTAAGCCCCACCTACGGTTTTACAACTCAGTTATTCACCAGGATGGATAAGTTTTCGTGTTTGCACGTGAGTCAATGTATAACACTTACTTTCGCCATGGGATAATTTTTTTAGAATATTTTTTGCTATGTTCGGGTATAACAAGCTTCAGGATAAACTTTTACATGCAAAATTTACCTGAACAAAATCACACGTAAATCTCACCCTGCAACTTGTTTATAATGTATAAAAATAGTATCCTTAATAACAATGATTTCCTCACAACGCAAAACGTTCATTAAGAAAACGCCTTCTGTAAATGATACCCGTATTTAAATATCCGTGTTCATGAGTGCTAGTGCACATATTAAAAGGTTCTGATCATCAGCATACTCCGAATCTTGTTGTTAAGAATAAGTGTAGATAGCGAATCCAGCGAGGGTCAATCCGGTCATGACGCGTCCCAAAACGTCAGAAATCCGAGCGAAATTAACGCATTTCCTGATGTAAAAGCAAATCTAAACAATGTTTACGAAGTTTTTACGAGTTTTTAGAGTTTTGTAATAATTTGTGAAATGTGGCTGCTTTCAAATTGCTTGCCCATGCCCGCTTCCAGAACGCTAATCTGGATCCGCCAGTGTGTTCTTTCAAATAAATGTTATATGTGCCTACCGAGTCACAGTTTCCTAGTTTCTTGTTGTCTGTTGGTCTTATGCTTTCATGCGTGCAGCTAATCTAGTAAATAGTTTTCCTGGAACACAGCGTGATGGACTTCCGCACATGGCTTACAATTTTTAAAACCAAACATTGCGATCGTAGCTTTCTGACAGGACAATGGGACGGAAGGGAAATTTCGGCGAATGAGGACATGCATCCAGGCTGCACGACGAGCAAGCTAAAAAAGATAGCCATGGTCGGTAGAGCATCTGCAAGCCGGGTTTTGCATGACGCGGCTCTTGAAACCTTTTAAGCACTAAAGATAGATAAATATTGCAACATGCATGCAGGCTGCACTCACATAACATTCACTTTTCGGTTGCCTTGCAAGGCAAATAAAAAATTATAGAATGAATGAAATAAAGGAAAAAATATGAAATTGGTTTATGTGGTCAGCCCCTTACAAATGACTCATGACGAAAACTGTTGACCGCATATGACAGGTCCTGGCTGGTCCCAGACTCAATTTTTTTTGCGCAACGCTATTTGTTCGCCGCACTTGGATGCACGGTATACGGTGTATGTATTGTTTTGATCGCGTGATACACTTTGTGCTACTTTGGCTTCAGGCAGGGCATGGTCAGTCCCGATTGTACGTTTCGATAAATGCAACCATGTTTTTATGTATTTACCAGCCATATTTCGTTTGTTAATCCGGAAAGGTCTAAAAACGTAAAAATAGCAACCAACTCTTGCTCCGAAACTAAAAAAATGAAAAAGCTGATTTGGTTACCAATCATTTATAAATGGTCTGAAACAGTGCCGTATTGATTTTTTTTACCGATTGGTAAAAATGTTGGCCCAGCTGGTGCCAACATATTCTAGCTTTTACCAGCAAATTTGCAGGCACCCCCTTGCTCCGAGCCTATGTGATCGTTCAATATCATTTGTTCACCATAAAATCTTCCGAAGTCCGAAACGGTTTTGTTTCGTTTATTTTACCGATCAGTTCACTCCGTGTGGACCAAATGAAACCAAGTCATAAATAAATGGTGCAGACGATAACCTGCTGCGAGCTTATGGAGCCCATAAGTCTGATTTTTCACCATCTGATTCCGCATGGTCCAAAACGGTGCTGTAGTAGGATTTTGGCAAAAAAAGTGCAATGCATGAGTCCAAACAAAATCCAGTTGATATTTACCCTGTGTTACCGTGAAGCTGTCTATTTCGTTACCATGCTTCTGAAAAAAAAAGAATGTTAAAGTAAATATAAAATGTACCTTAAGAGCTCCAATCGTTTGTGTAGATATCACACTATCATACCCATCACACTATCATTCGGGTGAGTGGGGTAACCCCCTCATGTGGGGAACCCCGCCATACCTCCTATCGGCGGAGTTATGAAATAAATTAAACATCTGACGCCATTTTTTAGTGACTGCCGTGCACGCGACATAAGAGGTGTCACACAGCAACACTTACGTACGGTGAGTTTTACAAAGGTGTAGGCACATGTTGGAAAAATTACCTCTTGTTATAATAATTTCTGATATGGTAATTGTCAATTGGTATTGCTTGTTGTCTGTATATTTGATTAAGGTGATTTCGTATTTCTCTGAAACTGGGGGCCATGTGCTATGATATCCGCTGCCGCGTGCCGCTATTCGTGGACTCAGTCTGCTAGGGCCTCGTGTTCTTTGGAGACCGTCGATGCGGGTAACCCCGCCATACTGTGCCCGTCATGGGTTGGTGCTCCCCCAAGGGGGGGGGGAGGTAACACTGCCACGGACCGGCACCCTTGGCGGTGTTACCCCACTTTTTAGGGGCATGTAAAAGTGCATAACATTTTTATAAGTCATTCAAATAACATTAAAATGGCGCCTGAGCTGATATGAAATACACAGTCACTGCAAAAGTTCTGTGCACAGTCTCCTCCACTAGTAGCCTGCTAGTCGGTGATGTACGTAGCGGAATTCAAAGCAATGGGCTATGTGACTCATTTTCTGATTTTATTAAAAATAAGTTGAAGAATATTTTCTCTTTTTTCTATGTATGTTTTAGCTGTTACTTCGTTGGACTTCAATCTAAAACTGGTTTTACATACTTAGTTTGTATTTACAACCTCTCCGGGAACACGTCACAACCTCAGTGACTCGGCCAAAAAGGATACGTTCGATCAAGGAGTTTTGCCTATTTTGTGGACCATAGGAAAGCTTTGCTAGTGTGGCCCTTTTGTGACGTCACTGGCTGGGACCCTCAAAACGTGAACAGAACGCAGTCATTTGCAAGGTTGAATGTTGTAGCAATGTGGGCGCTGATCGATCTGTCATCAGCACGTGTGTCAGCTGGAATGTATGGTCGTCTGGTGCATTATGCTTAGTGCTTTATTTCTGCTCACGAGCTGACAAGCATCTGAGCAAAACATCCTGGTTGCTTCGTGTCACGTGACGAAGCAGCTAGGAAGTTTTATTCAGAGGTCTTCCGGTCTGTAAGCAGAAATAAAGAAATACTATTGGCCAATTATTATCGACGAGTACGCCTCAGTCATTGCATATAATGCGATGTTCCAGCTGATAAACGTGCTGATAATGGGTCCAACAGCCCCCGTGAATAGGATTTGGTTAGGATGGTTTGGACGATAAACGATGTTTTACTCACACATGCATATATAAACTTATTCCCTCAGCGCAAAAATCCATCGTGAAATAGGTTATCTAATATCTTTGCAACCTCACATCCGATCGACAAACGGTCTTCTTTGCTTACCATGGCCCCCTCAAACCTACCAGTTCGAGATCAGTGACGACCCATGTGGGTGATTGCCACTGCGTGTGGCGCGTGTCGCGTGATAGGTGTTCAAACTAGTTTCTAGTAAAAACTCCGCAGCGACTTGGCCGATTGTGTTCAAATTTGGTATGTGATTGAGGACATCTTTGATGAGACTTTTCCACAAGTCATGTGTGGGGTGACTCTGGACGTGCTCACGCGCACACCCCAATTCCATATCTCAGGAACTACTGAGCCGATTGTATTCTTATTTGGTGTGTGGATAAGGAACATTCAGCCGATGCGTTTCCTAAAGTCAGGGGTGGGGCTCCTCTGCACGTGCGCACGTGCACACCCCTATGGCATATCTCAGTAACCGCTGAGCCAATTGTATTCAAATTTTATGTGTAGTTAGGGACACCTAAGTTTCCACTTCTCCGTACGTCAGGGGTGGGATGGCTGCACGTACACACGTGCACACCCCTATTCTATATCTCAGAAATGGCTGAGCCGTTTTTGTTCACATTTCGTATGTGATAGGGGCCTATCAGCCGATGGTTTCCAAAACTCAAGGGTGCGTCAAGTCTTAAGTCAAATCAAGCCTATAGGCACGTCCGGACTGCTACTTTATAGATCAAAAGCAGCTGAGCCGATTGTGTTCAAAGTTGGTGTTTGGTTAGCGACAAGTGAACCGACGCATTTCCAAAAGCCAGTGGTGGTGTAGGTATACCGCTGCACGTGCGCACTCTTTTTGTGTCTCGGAAAAACTACCTACCGGATCGTTTCCGAATTAATCTCACATTTTGATCGCGCTCGCTCGTTCATTGCCAACTACCCGTTTTACTGGCAGCTATTTATTTCATTTTATCAATTTCGAAACACGATATATCATTGTGGGTGTCTATTGCAACCTTGTTAACCCGCGCCCCACTAGGCCTCTTGATTTTTCACCACCGAGTGGGGGGGGGGGGGGGGGG
>JARBER010160979.1:0-10273 GCA_030265075.1 Balanus glandula
TTGATTTCATTTAACAAGAAATTTGCATTATATATAACTGTATTTATACAAAATGCTATAAAAAACGTTAGTTATTACAAAAGAGCAAATAACTCAAAACGTGAAATTTTCACGATTTGGAGGACTACAGTGCTACACCATCGGATTCCCCACGAAATTCTTATCTAGATGATGCTAAATTTGGAGATGGGTATTTTCAAAAGTTATTTACCGTCTTTTGGGGCACCGTGAGGGGGGAGGGGGTGCGAGCATGGCCCCATTAGCCCCCCTTAACTACGCCCTTGATGATAGCCCTGTTGTAAATGCTCATGTGCTTTCTAAATGTTTTTTTTATAACTGCTTGAAGCTCTCTGACTGTAATGCTTTGTATAAGTATGTGATTTAGTAAATAAGTATTTCACTTTTTTGCATGATGTTTAGTATGATCACATGCTAACCTGAGTCCTGATCCTGAAATAACAGTGATGTATTATGTGTTTGCAGAAAGACACCTGGGCCTGGCAGAGCTAAGAACATTGAGCGAAGAGAAGCCAAGAAGAGCATCAGAGAATTGATGACCTGCACAGGCCAATCTGCAGATACAACTGCTGAGATACCTCCAACTGAAACAACTGAAGCTGAGCAGTAAGTTCCAATTTACTCAATTGCAATGCTTAAGATCGGTTCGTTGCTGTGAATGATAGACATGCCAAGTGAGTTCTTTTGTTCAATGGGCACTCTGTTGGTTTGAAAAACAAAATGAAAAACACTTATTTTAACATTTTGAAATCGGCCCTTGATGCGTTTATTGCGTCTGGATATATTGATGCGTCTGGATGATAAACCCTATTCCCTGTCTCACCCTAACCTAGGGGAGAGTGGGGAGAACTGTGACACAGGAGAACTGGGTCTGGGACAGACCTTTTTCTAAGAAAGAGTTCGCCGATTCTATTATTTGCTGTTGGTTTATGCATTTTGAAGGCTTCTGCAGTTGCACATCCTTGAACAAAATCTTCCTTGTCCGTTGCGGATTCTTCGCGATACGTGAGTGCTCCTGAAAAAGTGTCATTTTAAAAGCTCTGCTAATCACGTTTTCGAAAATAGTTTTGTCTTATTAATTGTTTTTGGTATATGTTTGGAGTCATTTGCACATCTGGGATCAAATGTCGACGCTTCAAGCTGGGATTAGGGTTGTAGTTTTATTGGCATGCTAATTTATTAGAAATTGTAGTGTGGAGGAGAAGTGGGACAAAGTGTTCCAGTTCTCCACAGTTACGTTGTCCCATTTAAACAGCATTCAAGACATGTGCTCGGATACTGGAAACGAATACTGGGATCTTATCTCGGTAACATGGACACGGAATCCCTTGGGATCGCATTGGGTCACGAGTGCTCAATGAAGGCGTTTTTTTCCTCACGTAAAAACGGCTAACCGGCCTGGCCCGACCAAATCGCTTTTCAGAAGCTTATATCTTCAGAATTCTGCATCTCATTGATAAGAGGTCTTCATTTGCAAGCCCCATTAATCAATTATGTTATTGACATGTTTTGTCTCACTGAGGAGATTAGTATTGTTTGCTCTTCCAAGTCTGAATTTTGTTCGACTTCTCCCCACCATACGTCCCAGTTCTCCAGGGCCCGTCCCAATTCTCCACATTTCCCACTTTTTTTATGCAATGAAATTGAGGTAAAAGTATAGGAAATTGAAGCCTTGAAATCATAGGTTTTGAAGATAAACGATCGTTCTGTAGAATGATTCTGAAGCTCTTACCGAACCACACAGTCTTGAAGGCCCAACTGAAGCCTGATGCTGTTCCATCTCTGTGTCTGCCTCTATTCCCTGGCAGGTAAGCGGGAAATAAAACATTTGTTTGATAGCGCTATCCTGGAAACACAAATGGTCCATGCCCCTGGGAACGTTTACCCTTCAATGCAAATTGTTGCCAAGGTTACTTTACTAATAAGGTTTACCCATTTGGGAGAAATAAGAGCAAGCATGATGGCATAGCATTTGGCAACAATAATTTTGAATACGATAGCATATGCTAACCAATGGATCGGCATACATTTCCCTTCATTTTACAGTCTCCACTTAATCCTCTCAAAATTTATATTTATACACATATTAAAAACAAGCCAAATGCATTTCACCAAACAACAATAATGTTAGGTTTCTGTGATATGTGTTGAACTTATGTTATCAACCTTCTGTAAATTGTGCTTTTAACGCACAATTAAACACGGTAAAGGAAACCTGCTCCCGGAGGGACATCATGATAGAGAATCCTGGGATTGGTGGATGGGGACTAGATTGTGGCTACCACAAATGTGCAATAGCACTTAAACATTTGTGAACCTATTGGTCAATGGTCATTAGCTACTTTCTCACACTTAATATTTTCTCGCTGATCAAAGCATCAGAACACCATAAACAAAATCACTTAAAAACATGATGGATCCTGGATCTAGAGATACCTAGGATTCATAGGATCTTTGGCTATTTTCACAGTGTTATAATGCTTTTATCACCTGAAAAAGATTACATGTGTGATGTAAAGAAGTAGATGAGCAAGAACTGGCTTCCCAAGTTAGTATTATATCACCTTGATGATTTACAGTATCTGGATTTAAAGCTTAGAATGTTTGGGATCCTGGCACATATCTGCCGGGAAACATTGCTGATGATGACATTGTTTCACAGGATGTTATGTATGATCACATGCTTACATGAGTCCTGTTCCTGAAATAACAATGATTTATTATGTTTTTGCAGAAAGACACCTGTCAGAGCCAAGAACGTTGAGCAAAGGGAAGTCAAGAAGAGCATCGGAGAAATGATGACCTGTACAGACCAGTCTCCAGATACAACTGCTGGTACACCTCCAACTGAGACAACTGAAGATGAACAGTAAGTTCCAATGATAGACATACAAAATCTGCCCACCCCTGTAGCTCAGTCGGTAAAGCGCTGGGCTTGTGACCCAACCGGTAGTGAGACCCCGGTTCGATTCGCTTTGGCGCTAGCTATTTGCTCTAGACTGGGATGGCCTGTGGTCGGCGGCAGCGGCTGCACTGAAGTCAATCCGTTCATTTAAAACTTGCTGACTAAATTGATAAAAAAGGTCAGTTGTTTCGTGCAATGGGCCCTCTGTTGGTCTGAGGAAGCCCTCTGAATTTGATTGGATATTCTGTAGGTCTGGCGGTCTGAGGGGGTGGAGGTGTCACGTGGTGGAGTCACGTGACTTGGTCTAGTGACCTGACCTGAGATGACCCGGGTGTATTTTTTTCGAAGTATCCGCAATGAATGCATACATGACTATGCAAGAAATGGCGGCGCTGCGTGCCGCCGTTATTTCCCTATGCCTGGAAACCCGCAGGGGGGTAATTTGACCCCCACCAGGGCGAGGGTTAACTTATTTGTATTCCTGCTCGTAGTTGGATCTATAATTCCGTGGTGCAATTTTATTGCCTTTTCAGATCCACAGGGGGTTAAACAGATTGTTAAACCCCACCTACGGCTTAACAACTCAGATATTCACCGTGTGAATACATTGTCGTGCTTGCACGTGAGTCAATGTATAAAACCTATTTTCGCTATGTGATTTTTTATTGGTTTGCCTAATAAAAACTAAAATTGATAGATAATTAGAAGCAAAATTGTTATTCAATTCCATTGTTAAAATGTGATTCAATTCAATGTTCAATTCAGTGTCATGACAAACCAAAGATGATACGATGGCTTCGTTATGAGGATAATTAATGATGCAACGCTGCAGAAAGGTGTAAACAAAATTATGTCGTTAAAAAGCAAATTTATAAAGCTGGAATCAGACTGTGAGTGGTGCCAAGCCTCCGGTGAACCATTGTCCGGTTTGCACATCTCGGTACGATGCTGTGTCCTAGGGGCTAGGAGTGATAATTTTGGTAGTAACGCGATACCCTAAAGGGAATAATTTTCAACTCACTTTACCGAATTTGAGTGGCTATTTTCAACACTTTTACTATTGAGTTTATGTTTCGCCCATTTATAGGCATTCAGTACGTTAAATTCAGAATATGGATAGTTTCGCTTGCTAGCCAGACGTCTAAATTCTTGAAAAGGAATTTTTTGTTTCGATTTTCCACTCTGCTGATTTCCCGTCTGAATTTTCTTTTCGGCACCTTGGCTTCCTAACGTTAAGACATATGGTGAATATGAACATACAAATATTTAAATGAAGGTAGTCTGCAATTTTAATTTACGTAAGCTTCAGATAGTCAATGACAATAAGTGGTGACAAATAGCGCTCAACATTGATATATCTCGTTAGGCTCTGTCTGGTGGACCAAGATCGCTGGTCAAAAGGGCCCTTTGAAACCTCCAAAAGGAGCCTTTGAGGCCCCAGGAGGGATCATAGGATCCTTAGGATCCCCCTTCGGCTACGCTACTGGCCAGCTTACAGATATGCATTCTCAGAACCCGTATTTTAAGTAATCGTCGGTTCTTCTCATTTCGTTGTAAATGTAATTTGCATGGACGTGCGCCTTTAGTTGTATTTTGTCAATAAGTACTGAATTATGCCATAATTTGTTACTCGGATCCTGTTGGAACCGGGATCCGTTAGCATCAGATCCATTTTCATTGTTTATTATGGGATCAAAGATCCATTGGCTAATTTAATCGAGGATACACTGTGATCCAAAATTATTGCATTGTATTTTGTGGTGGGATCCAGTGGGATCATAGATCTAACACTGCGTTTTGTCGAGAGATCCTCTGAGATCATAAGTCCTTCTTTCAGAACCATGCACATTGCACATGTCTCGTCGGGGGGACAGCCCCCCCCCCCCCCCGTAGGACCCGCAGCGCAGCAAACAAGTGTGAGAGAAGCGTTCTGCATGGATCCTTCGTCCCTAAATGAAGGTTAGGTCAGGTTCGATTATGTTATTTCTTATTACATTTGTTCCCTGTCACATCCTGGTCCATGGGGTTCGTCTGCAGATATATAATCGTTAAGGTCAGGGCATGGAACGTTCCAGAATAGGGACAAAATAATAAAATAGGTAAAATACAGTTGTCATGTTATGTAGCGTTACCAAGTTGGGAATGAGAGACTTAAAGTTGGAATAATTCAAGTTGTGAATGAGGTTGTTTTAGGCTCGAGGAAGGGCAAAATGAGGGGAGGAAGTTGGAATGAAGGTTTTTTTTAAGGCGCCGATTGATTCTAACCCAAATACAACTAAAGGAGATAAAATTAATTTTGTTCAATGTAAATATCTCAGATTTTCACAATTTTGCAATTTTGATCCCCTCAAGCCCCTTTTAAACACCACTTTTCATTTTCACAAACTTGTGTCGTAAAAAAATGTGGCATACAGCACTCTGTACTGTTTAGTTATGTAAGTCCCCATTGACTATAAGGGTCCCTCTGATCCCATTTACCCTCCCCCTCCCCCTTCGGCGAAATCCTGGCTACGCCCCTGCTCTCCCATATAATGGAGTTAGCCAGAATTACGTACCTACCAGCGTACTTGGATCCCGAAGTTGGATCTGGGATCCCACTGGATCCCTCATATCAAGATCTTGGACCTATGTGGATCCCTTGGCTTATTTGGGTCCAGGACACAAGACACACATCCGAATCTCCGTTGGATCCCGGATCGAGGCACATATCTGCAGCAGACATTGGTGGCCGCAGCGGTGGTCGGCTGCTGTTGGTGGTGTAGAAAGAGGAATTAAGGAGTGATGATGATTTCGGCTGATGTGACCTGCGGCAGAGTAGGTGAGGGACCTGCCGAGTAGGGTACAACACACTAGGTTTAAGTTTGAACACTAAGTTCGAAATTTGTGAACGGCCCTTGATGCGTTTATTAGCTGGATGACAAACCCTACTAAACCCTGCCCTACCCTAGCCTACTATATTTTGAACCTTCTTCATAATAATAGTTAGATATTTGTCTTCAACCAATTATGTTTTGCTGTGTGTGAAATTGAGTACCGTTCTGGCCCACTCTACCTGAACATTATTTATATTTAGTATGCTTCACCCACGTACATACATGGTGTCCATAAAAAATATGGGTTTTAGCTCGGTTTTCAATATGCGCTTTCAAATTTTTGAGCAACTTGGGATGTTTATAGCTGGGAACATGGCAAAACTGGTTAAACCATAAATAATTCATTTGACATGTTTTCTGATATTGAAAAAGTGTTGTGTGTAGAAGCCTACATTTCAGAAGCCTCTATAAAACTAAAAAAAATATTTAATTTTAATTTCAACGCCTAACAGCCTGCCTAAGTATGCATCGGACAGCTTAGTGATGCACATATATTTTAAGACAGTACATTTATCTGCAATGTCGTGCATGTTTCAGTGTTCTATACCCTGTAGTTTTCAATACCGCTGACAATATTGAATAATGCTCTGGAATTATAATTTAATTATGATAAAAGTCGTAACTCTACAATCTACATGAAACGTGCTTCGCTCTAAACAGCATCTAATGCGTCAGTCCAATTAATTTTCTATCGGCGCGCGTTTATCGCATGCCTCTAAGCCTCTTGGTTGCTGAGCTATCGGTCCCAGATTCAAGCGGAGTTTGTCCGTTTTTCGCAATTTCTGATTTTTTTTGTCTCCCATGTTAACTGAATGACGCATGCCCACACATCGCCCCGTAGGCCCACTATATAATACAATATTTAATGTTATAATTTATATAATTTATATTTATATATATATAATATTATATTTATTTATATAATATTATATTTATTTATATGATATTATATTTATTCATATAATATTATATTTATTTATATAATATTATATTTATTTATGTAATATTATATTTGGCCCACGATCTAATGCAACCTGTTGAATCAAATCACGCTCATACCTTAAGAAGTGGCGTCACGTGAATCCATTCGAGAAACAGTTTCGGACGTCACAAAGACGTTGACTGGGTTATTTTAGGTATTTTCTTTAGAAGGTTATTGTGGCTGTTTAAGAGAGCGTCCATGTCAAATACAGTTGAAATTATCAATGAGGAATGACAAAAGCTGTAATGCAGGTTACTCGACGTAAGAAAGTTCCAGAATGGAAACAAAATAATTAAATTAAGTGAAATACAGTTGCCATGTTATGTAGCGTTAAAGGGTTAGGACCTAAAGCTGGAATAAAAAAATACCTACCTACCTAATAATTAAATATACCCTTTTCCATTTCAGATCTACTGCTAACATGGATACGGACGTGTCTGCCAGTGAGCGCCTCCAGCGACCCCGGTTCAGCGTCACCGAGCTGCGGCGTCGTCTGGAGCTGCAGCGCTGCGGGCACCAGCAGCGAGAGGTGCAGTGGCGGCGCGAGCGGAGGCGGCTGCAGCGCCAGGTGCGCCTCCTAACCGAACAGCTGGCCGCAGCCGACTCGCTGCAGGTGAAGGTGAAGGGGTTCCTCAGCTCCCAGCAGCTGAAGCGGCTGAGCAATGACAAGGACAAGCTGCACTGGGAGCAGGAGGATCTGACCAAGGCGCTGGGGCTCTGGGGTCTCAGCCGCAAGGCATACAGCTATGTCACCGATGTGCTGAAGATGCCGCTGCCGTCCGCGAGCACGCTCTGCCGCTACACCAAGGCGTCCCGCCTGCAGGGGACGCGGCGTGATGCTGATGGTGCCGTCTCCCCTGGCGGCCGTCCAGAGTCCAGGCCTGGCTGTGAAGGTGGAGCCGGACACGGCAGTCCTGATCACCGGAAACACGCACCTGCTGCAGCGGCGGCCCGGCCCCAGCATCCAGCCAGCGATTCACGTTCTGCCGGTATGGACTCAGCCTTTACTTAGCCTGTTAATTCAAACTCAGAACTGCTCGGTACTGGCTGCGTTGTAAAAAGGTTACCCGCTGTGTGTGGACTCCTGTGTGCGCTAACCGGAAAAGTATGTAAACCTTCATAAAGACTGTTATTGCTAGATGATGTAAATCTGTTGTGGCTCAGTGAAGCGCAGACACACATTGGGGGGATGAATTATCCCCGTACATGTCTATCTTTGTCATAACGAAATTAAAAGTTGTGGACCTGTCTTATTATGTTTAGATGCCTCTACTCTTGCCCTGACCCAAATAAATGAGACATCGGGCCGGTCCGCAGCTCTGATCCAGTCTGGTGGTCTTTTTCACTACTTTACGTCGACCACACCAGCCCTCGGGACGACCCAAAAACAAGCGGTGTTGGCTTCGTGGACATCTTGACTGCCATTTTTATATTATTGTCGTTAATGACACTTCTCAAACGATGAGAACGACGCTGTATGTTGCGTGGTTCGTGATTGGGTGCACTACGAAGTGAAATGCAATTAACAAGAAGAAACAAAAACAAGATGTCACATAATGTAGTAAACATAGGTATACTGCAGCAACATGTAACAAAACAACCAAACCATATGACCCCAGACCGCAGTGTCCTGATTCAAGCGTATTGTACATGGGTCATTGTTTTTAGCCGTTTGTATACATCTCTGTATATGCATATGTGTAATGGTGTTCATGACTTGTATGTAGGTATGTGTTTGTAGTTGCTACAGATATTGCTCAAGCTACATCTTGATATGGATTATAAGCCGTATTTTTAATTTTTAAGTGAATAAATATGATCATAATATGGCAGAGGAAGGATTTTTATTTGTTACAAAATATAAGACAAAAATGATCCGTAATAACACATTATCAAGAAAACAATGTTTTAAAAGTGTTTTTAGAAGGAAAAAGCTTACGACAGCTTACGCCCGTTCCCAATCGCGATGGGGTCAACATCACATAACATGATCAACTTCAACATAATACACACTATCAACCCACGTGCATATGTAAACTTAACGGTCTTACATAGACACAGACACAGACGGAAGTTAGGTCATGTCATATTGTGTCATATATATTACATATCGCACTATCACAAGAGCCATATCCTTCGCACCGTCTGAGCCGACATAGATCCGATGGGGATTGAAATCTGCCCCCCCCCCCCCCCAAGAGGTCTCGAAAACTACGCGACGTAGTGAAAAGCGGAAAACGGTGTTGTTAGGCCGTGTCGGGCACTAGAGAAAATAGTAGGCGATGTTTTGATAATGTCGATGTTGAGGTCAACAGAGGCCATCAAAAGTCAAATTTTCCGGTTTTATGACATTGGTCCAGTAATTATCATACAGTTCGGAAACTATGCTAGCTAGAAACGAATTGCATTTCGACCAATCGATAGCTATTAAAATTTGTAATCTGCAACGTGTCTTCAATTAGACCTTAGGTCAATAGCTTAAGCACCACACAAGTCTTCTTTTTTTGCAAAAACGTATTCCGCTAATAACTTTGTAGCTAACCAGTGAACTCAATACGGTTTACGACATTGTGTTTGTCTCGTCAATCAATACGCGTCGAATGATATACACGATGACCTTGTTAGGTCAACTTGAAAATTTGACCTCAGGTCAAGGTCAAGTGGTGACCCAATTAAATCATAGTGCATATTTGGTGACGTGTCTAAACGAAACAAACACATTGATGCCAATTTAATTTCTCTATCTGCATTATGTCGCGAGATATTAGCAAAAGAGTTATCGTGACCTCGGATGACCCCAAATGACCTTATAGGGGTCACTGAACAACATTTTCACTTGGATCATCCTTAATATCCTATTAAAGCAAAATACAGAAGTAATAGGACTGATATCCTTGAAAAGGGAAGATTGCGAATTTTCCTTCATTGACATAATGGACAGGTCACGAAATTGACCTGACCTTAGGTCACCGATATCAAAAATCCGATATAGACATTTTGTAGACACTGATGTCCTAACACCATCCTGAAAGTTTCGTATTGATCTTTCAAAATATGTGGCCAAGGCATGATGTCAAACTTTTGAAATCGTGAAAAACGGCGGGTCAGGTCATATGACCTGAGGACGTGACTTTGGAAGTTAGGTCATTTCTTTAGACAATGTGTAAAATTGTTTAATATACAGCAATGCAAAATTTGGCGGCGCTACGGCATGGTGCCTTCTGAGGGCGGCATGATGCCTTCCAAGGGTGGCACGATGCCTTCCAAGGGCGGCATGATGCCTTCCAAGGGCGGCATGATGCCATCCAAGGGTGGCATGATGCCTTCCGTGAACGGCATGATGCCTTCCGTGGACGGCATGATGCCTTCCAAGGGCGGCATGACGCCTTCCAAGGGCGGCATGACGCATGGTGGCTAAATTCACAGATTTAGGGGGAATAAAGGATGCGAGAATCGCTTGTTTGATCATATATCTTGCGATGCAAGTGGTGTCTT
>JARBER010160990.1:0-10273 GCA_030265075.1 Balanus glandula
TGTCGCTTCGCGGCGTCACTTGATTTATTATCATCATAACGAGCCCGTTGTTAAATCGTTTTTGTTTCGTCCTTACGCTGCATTGAACTAAAAACATTTTAGCTTATCATATCATCATATCCCCTATCTTTTAGCTTCTAGAAGGTCCACCACTTTTATTTCAAAGTTTTATGAGGTAAAACCTGCAAAATTTTCGCGCCGTTAAATGTTAAATATACATTACCTAACTATTGCCGTTTACATACACATTAAAATAACATTTAAAATGTTGCAAAGGCATTAGTTGATGAGAAATCATATTGCATATTCAAAGCATTACTTTCAAAAAATTTGCGCCGCTTCGCGGCGCGATGGGTTTTAAAAATATCGCTCTTTAGGTCAGAAAAAAAAAACTTTGATGCACCACCCTGAGACGCAATCCTGGCTACGTGCCCTGCAAGTTTCTGCACCTTACTGTGTTTTCCATCATTGTAGGAGACACATTTATTCGTTCTGTTGGGGCCTTTGAACGCTCGAGAATGGGGCCCTTTTATTGCACGGGAAGGGGCCCTTTTGTCGCTGGGGAGGAGCCCTTTTAAGGTGCCGCCCCCTGGGCGGAATCCTGGCTACGTGCCTGCACTGTGGCATTCGGCTTGCGATTTCGGCGTCTCCGCGGCAAGTATCCGCTCCCGGTAGCGGCAAGGTAAATTAAAAACGTTCGTTCATAATATGAACAAACGTTTTTAATTTAATTTTGATTCTTAAACACCATTTGTAGTTACACGCATCGGGAAGGGAGTAATGCTCATGCTTCTATGGATAGCATCGTAATGCTTATAGTTATAACGTTTAGCTACATAATGTTAGCTACATAGTTATGAATCTTTGGCCGCTGAGCCCCTCCCCCCCAATCAATTTAATAAAGTTACACATATGCTCTCAATAATAGCCAGAAAATGCCCCATGATTGGCCATTTATAGTGACTCAAATCCAATTAATCGCTCAAAACACAATGAAATATAAAAATAAATGAACGGAAATTCGACGGGCAATGTAAACGACGGAAACGGTCAATGGGACAACGCTTAAAACATTTGTGTCCACAGAAGGTCCATGTTGGTATACACAGACCTTTTCTGGTAGTTTTATTATAATCAGCCTCTAGAGCAGCAGCTTCCAGCGTCACGGGCTCGGTTTCTCCTTTCTGTGACCCGAATATGACTCACTTCCACCCCACCAGTGCCTACCCATGTGCCTAGAGACACTAATAGCATGGATTACCTAGAATCCTAGATACTGGATCGGTTACTCGCCAGCTGTTCTATTGTTATCGGTGACATCGGGCGCCGACCTGCCACCTATCTGCCGGAAAATCGTTAGCGAGCTGAGTGCGCGCCGGCCCACCCGGCCGTAACGCTGCCGGCCGGGAAAAACAGAGGCGCCGCGTCCACTCATAGCCACCGTGAAATCGTCTGCAATGTTACGACTTATGACTAGCTTTATTCGAGCATGCCGCTGCACGACAGAGCGACCCTGACCCGGCAGAGTGGTCACACAGGTAACACAGACCAGGTAAACAGGTCACACACGCGACACACACCCGCAGGGGTCGCACACGCGACACAGACCCTGCAGAGCGGAGACACACGCGACACAGACCCGGCAGAGCGGAGACACACGCCGCGACACACACCCAACAGAGAGGTCACACACGCGACAAACACCCGGCAGAGGTCACACACGCGACACACACCCGGCAGAGGTCACACACGCGACACAGAACCAGCAGAGTGGTTACACACGCGACACACACACGGCAGAGGTCACACACATGACACAGGACTGGCAGAGGTCATAAAGTTACACAGAACGGACAGAGCGGTCACACACGTGACACAGATCTGGCAGAGCGGAGCGGTGACACACATCACAGACCGGCAGAGCGATCACACACGCGACATAGACGGCGTAGAACCAGATCATCTCCTCCTAGATCCCCCACTTTTCAACAAACGCCTCGCGACACCTTCAGCCAACTGATAGTGTACCTAAACTGTAAAACAGTTAACCAATATGACCAAAAGGTGGCATGTATCTCTGATGAATAATAATTGTGGTGACACACTTTAAGTGGTCTGTTTGAAGACGATCTTGGTACCCAACTTAAAAAGCTGTATCAGGACATATTTTGTTTAAAAAAAATGATAGGTGAAACAAAATATTGTCTTGTCATCTGTGGGTATGATAAAATTACACAACAAATTATGTATGTCTTAACAAAACAAACATGAATTGTATACATACAGCATTACGTAAACACTGTTCAGGAGTTCAGCCATACAGCAGTGAGGAACTAGGAGGATTTGTAGTTTCTCTACGAACCTTGAAGACCCCCGCCCCTCAATAATACACTTTAGGTAATCACAATAGTAAACCTAAAATTCATTTTATATCATAATTTCAAATCACAGTTACCAGATATGTATGCTTACTGAGCAATGCTACTTGGTAAAAAAATGAAAAGACAGATTAGGCATCTTGCCTCTGTAGTTTCGACAATCAATTGTACCACAAAAGCCAAAAGAAGCGTCTTTTGCCATCTTTTGGTAGAAAAGGTTCCATTTCTATCTCCACTGGACAATATCTGAAAAAGAAAACGTCAATGAATGCATTTTTTTCACAGGGCAATCAATTGCTCGAACTATTAAAGTATTTGTTATACAATACAAAACGTCAATGCAGGAAGGAACAAATCTAGCTGATCCACCATTTTCAGACTAATTAACCGGGACATTCTCAGACCCAAGGCAGCAGCAATATTGTTTGAAGGCATACAAATATTTTAAATGGGGCAGTTTGCTCCCTCCGTTTGGGGCAGGATTTGGGCTGCCACAAATATTTTGTAAAATATGTGTCTGCCCTGCATAATTATGCTGCTGCACTGGGCAGCAATATCTGCCCAAAAATTTCAAAAGCTTTCCGAAACTTTCCTACAGCTGCCCAGATTTGATGTGTTAATCGTGGCCTGACGAGACCTTGTCAAAACCCAGGTGATCTGCCACGCTCAGATTATTGGGGAGGGAGGGGGGGGGGCTACTGAAGTCAGTTCTTCTAATGCAATGCACAATGCACATAGGTGTAATGTTAAATATCAAAATTATTCAGGGGGACACATCCCCTCCATCCTCTGGTGGGAAGCCCATGTCAAAACCTGCCACATTTTAGAGACTGTCCAACAGATACCTAGTTAAGTCAAAGATTAGTGATTACCATAAGTATGACTTATTATGTATTTACTTGGCTGACAACGGCAAGGTGACCTGAAATATGACAGTTCAGTGTGTAAATACAAAAAAGGAAGAAGTCATTGATGATTTGTCCTTTCACAAATCAGCAATGACTTCTTTCTAGTTGTGTATTGACACCTATGAAATTGTGATGGAGAACTAATAAATGGAACATGTAATTTTAAGCCCTTCATTTAAACTAAAGTACAAATGTCAAACATTTACACTGCACAACATATGGGTACTTTTCAGGACAAAATGCCATCACACCAGGTCACGTTGAGTGGCTCAAGCAGCCAGCGTATGACTGCTTCGAAAAGAAATAGCTTTGAAAGTATCCCATGTCAATGTCTAGTGTTCTCTTTCATCATACAAAGTCATCTTTTTTTTAGCTTATTGTAGCCAAATATGAGAATTCAAGACGTAAACAATGGCGATTATGCCACCATTTTCTCGTCATCTTTTCACCCCCACAAATGTATATACCAGGGAAAATATAACATTCTGCGACTCTTATACTTACAAAACTTACCTCAGCAATCAACACAAGTGTTTTCAAAACCCAGAACAGAAGTATTTAGCTTAAAAACGCACCAAACTCCGCAGCACTCCCGACGCCGCTACACGTGTTGAAGCATGCGGAATGGCGCCACTCAACCGCTGCCAGCTCGCTAACAATAATTAGGCCGATAGATGAGAGGGAAGTCAATTTCACCAAAAACTGGGAAGACACTCATCCAGAACTCCTTGATCCATGCTAATAGTAAGCGCCTGAATTTATGCTGAGCCGCATAGCTTAGCACCGGGCGTCAAGCTATGCGGCACAGCATAAATTCAGGCGCTTACTACTAGTGCCATCTAGGGGCAGGAATAAAAGCTAACATCACAGTTGCCCCATAGCACTATGCACTATGGGACGCTTTGCCTCCAAAATGCCCCGTAATGCGAACAAATGATATTTCGATTCTAAGAACGACAGAGACGGGCTTCTGTGCATAATTGATTGGCGCATCGAGTGGTAGCATTTATTTTGGCTTTTAAGTGCTGCTATGGGCCAAAAAGCTGCCTCAAAGTCAGGCAAAGTCGCCAAGGCAGCGTGAGCGCTTTAAGTAGCCGAGTGAACTACCTAAATCGTTCATTAGGCGCAGCATTTGTGCTGCTATGGTAAAACAAAGCATACCAACATAAAGGTAGGTCTTTCAGCTTACATTTACATTCTTCAAATAATTTCTACATTAATTTGTAAGAATTTTAAAAACACATGAAACATCGCTTGCAATAATTATTAAGTGTATTTGAAATACACATCTGCGTGTAATCCTACAAAACTGCAGTCGTCAATTGGCGCCAAATTGGTGCCATTTGCTATGACAGAAACATCATGTCAAGATGTTGCAAGATTTTGTGTCTGCTTTTGTCCGCTTTTCCGTGAGATATGCCAGTTTGAAGTCAGCGTGTACTGACCGGCCGGCCGCAGCTAACGCACAGATATGCGGCGAAGCCGACCCGCGTGACGCGTCTTGGCTGAGCGACCCACTAGAGCCCTATTGAAAAGTTTACACAAACACAGCCTACGCAAACCCACGATGAACCGTTTCCAATCGCGCGTTAAGCCGTCAAGGCCACGTTATCACACGTACGAGAAGCGGACGCATTTTGATGTTAGGGCTGGACGCATTTTAATGACTGTGCTGCTAAATGCGCCCTTTGCAAGGGTCCGGCAGAATCATTCTGGTGTCGAACTTATGGAAGGTGTTTCGAAAAATTGTATTTTATGTTATGCACAAATGAATAATCTACGAGCGAGGCTATCAATCATCCCTTTAAATCATTGCGTTTCCCTGTCAAACGATATTTCCCTTAGCGTGGCGAAATATGACACTTCTCCCCTATAAGTATATTGTCGGGACAGCATAATTTATACCAGATCTAATATAGGTATGTGTCGGGACAGTAAAATACACGATCTAATATAGGGATTATTGACTTAGCTTGACCTAAGGTAAGTTACCAAACCATTATACATAACTTTGGATGACGTGTTGCATCTAATGTTGATACCATTGCCTGTTTCAAAGCAATAATATTGGCGGTGAGCGAACATTTATACGTTTACCTCAAATAACACCTATGTGATATCATACTATGGTATAAATCACCTTAAATTTTTGTTTGAGATGATACAAAATACCAGGTTCTAACTCAGCACATCGAGTAACCCTTGTAATGCAAAATTGGTGCAGTTGTACCTCAAATTGAATTAGGAGGCATTTCGAAGGCGATCCGTCCCATAGTGCTCGGGTCACGGCCGACACCAGCGTGTGATGTCGCCGCTAGAGGCGCTAGCGTCTCTCCCCGACTTGGCGCAGATGGCGCCATCAGCGCCGGGCTGTGGCCGACTCGGCGGGTAGGCAGCGGGAGTTACCGATCTGGTCTGGACAGGTTGGAAGCCCGCAACTCAAACTGTTATACCAACGCTAGTTGTCAGTTGCCGAAATTGTGTAGATGTTCGTAAAAGTTTTTTATTTATTGAAAGTATGGAAGGGACCGCACCGCTTTCTTCGGTTGACACTGGCAGCGGGGATAGAATCGTAGTCAACAAGCGTCCTGTGCGTGGAACACTTGCTTGCTGGTGATGCTGTGGCTCCTTGAGATATATAGGTAGTAGAAAGTATCCTATTTGCGACCCCGCCCGATTTGCGACCCTCACTGTTTGAGAAAATAATTATAAAAAGGAACTTAAAAAATCTGTAAAAATGTTCTGATATATTTGAACAAATTAAGGCCCTTACTAGCTTCATATGGCTCTAGAATTTAGATGAAAGTTCAAATTGAGCGGATACAAAACGGGCATATTTCTTACGCCAAACGTGTGTATTGCCAACCTGTTCTTACAACTTGTTGTTGTTGCAATCTAATGCAAAGGCATATGACTAAAATGTACATTCAATAGACATTTCAATTATAGTTATTTGAAAAGTAAAACATATTTTTTTCTGAAATGCTGGTGGCACCCGATACATTCAAAGCGCGTACAGCTGATCCCCGCAATGCAGTAGTCGTCACCACTGATCAATTACTCTCAATGCGCAAGTCGACAGCCCACGCGTGTAAAAATGACATATATTTACAGCAGAACAAAACAAACAGCACGTACAAGTTAACAATCAACACTTTACCCAAGTTGAAACACATAACCTGACTTAAGCGCTATGGTGACAATCTGATCCTTTCCTCATCTACATGCACTCTTTCCCCATGTACACGCACTCAGCACGCACTCTTGAGTCTTGACTATGATCATGGTCAAACTGTCACAGCCCTGACCAGCGCAACTGGCCAGCCTCGTCTCCAGAATTACGACGAAGCACCTGACACAAGAGTGATGACACTGATTTATGACACATAACATAACGACAAATATGCCAGCTGGCGACAAGTGGTCTACCCGCATCGCGTACAAAGGCGCCACCGGTAACAACGAACACTTCTAGAGTATCTGAAATCTTTCCAGGAAACGTCGGGTACCAGTTGACATATCACAAAACACTTTGCAGAATCTCCTTAGCAGTCTCCGACACCTTGTCGGGGAACTTGATGTCGAAGCTGACGATCAGGTCTCCGCGTCGGTTCTGCTCCTTAGGGTAGGGCAGGCCGCCGCCCTGGATCCGCTTGGTGGTGTTCGGCTTCACTATCTCGCGGGACAGATCGAGCGGCACCCGCTGCCCCGTCAGCGTGGGCACGTGCACCGTCGTGCCGCAGAGCGCGTCCTTCAGCGACACCGGACACGTGTAGCGGATGTTGGACTCGTCTCGCTTGAAGAGCGGGTGCGGCTTGTCGCGGATGATGAAGACGATGTCGGCCGGCACCTTGCCCGGGCCCTGGTCGCCCTCCCGTTTGAAGGTGATCTTGGTGCCCGCCTTCCAGCCAGGTTTGACGGTGACCGTCAGCACCTTCTCTTCCCGCTGCAGCGCCTGGCCATCGGGACTCAACACTTTCCGCGATATCTTCATCTTCTTCGTGCAGCCCTTGGCGATGTCCTCCAGCGTCACGTACAGATCGTGCTCGACAGGAGGGTCCTGCTTGCCGTGGCGATGTTTCGGCGGGTTCGGACTCGTGTTGAACGACTGCGAGCGGAAGCCGCCGGGACCGAACGGTCCGCCCTGGCCGTCCTGCTCCATCTCCTCGTCGAAGATGACGCCGCTTCCACCGCCACGGCCCCCCATGCCACCCTGCGAGAAGATGGTCTCGAACGGGTTGTTGGTGCCGAAGAACTGGGCGAAGGTGGCGCGCGGGTCACCGTGGTAGGTGTAGGAGAAGTTCTGGCCGCCGCCCATGCCACCCGGCTGACCCATGCCGCCACCCCCACCACCCCCGCCGCCGCCCATGTTGCCCTTCAGACCCTCCTCGCCATACTGGTCAAACACCTCCTTCTTCTTTTTGTCGCTAAGAACTTCGTATGCCTCTGCGATGTTTTTGAATTTTTCTTCGGCCCCAGCCGATTTGTTTTTGTCTGGATGGAACTTCAGCGCCATCTTACGATATGCCTTCTTGATCTCGTCCTCGGAAGCATTGCGCCCGATGCCCAATACCTTGTAGAAGTCCTTTCCCATTTCGCCTGTTTGCTTCGCTGAACAGCTCTCTGAAAAAAGAATAAATGGTATTTCAGTATCCACTTCATGGCGACATGGATGAAAGCAACTTCATCTCTATCCACCAATCTCTCATCCACAATGGACTGTACCCAAGCTAAAGTTCACAAAATTACTATTTGAGAATGTTAGTGTGGTGGTGGGGAGGGGGATCAATCGGCGGTGGGGGGGGGGGGGGGGGATTTAAAAGGAAAACAAAAATGAAGAGCAAATTTAATTTTTTAAATATTAGCAAAAACATATTTGGGTTGAGGATGGAGTGCTCTTTCTGAAAGCTGTCTCAAAATTTCAAAATTGTAAGAAACAATTTTTTTCTTCATATGGTGAACTTCCAACCAGCAACTTCCAACTAGCAACTAGCAAATTTGATTTGTGAACATATGGCAAACAATCTTTTTCCCATCAATGCCTGAAGATCACTCAATTTTGATTGCAAAGACCAGTGATGTCATCAGGTACATATATTTGCCATGATCTACATAATTTGGCTGGCTAGCTCATTCAAATTTATACTTTTGGGAACCTTCAGAATTTCTCAGATTGCTAATCTAGGGACTTTTGGCACCTTGATAAATATCAGTTACCAATCTATACCTTTTTGGTAATGTCTCTCACTAAATTTGGGAGATGAATAGCTGAACTGATACCATTTGTTCCCCATAAGCTCTTCACTCCTAAAAAACTGCTAGGGGCCATAGGTCCTGCAACCATTTTCAAGGGCACATTGAGCCTACTAAGGGAGCCCCAAATCCAAAAACTGCCAAGGGGCCTCTAATAGGCCATCATATGGTAAAACTAAATCTCCAGACACATAAGAATCTTATACTTTTCACCTTATCAGAATGTAGACAATGCTGGCACATTGTTTACATTCTAATAGCACATAAAGTTGGCTATATATTGGTTTCACACTCTTATATAGAGGACAAATGACCATACAACATCAATTGAACACATATCTTTGTTTAACTGCAATCAAAACACTGGGGTTTCTTATATATTAACAATAAATAACTCAAAGGACGTTCAAGCAAATATTTTGATAAAAAGTATCTTGTTCACTGCTCAGATGCAATGAAGGAAACAAACACACAGGGTAGCAAAACTGATGCATGGAGACAATACATATTTTTCAAACTAAAGTGTGCACATTTAAACCTGACACTGCTGATTTTGTGGCTTTTCCAGCCCATGTAATAAACCCACTTCATGAGTTAAATATCTTATTATGTGGGCAGTCTCAAAAGTCATACATTTTGTCTTCGTAATGTTATTCTCTAATCTTGTTGTGCCTTTCCAGTTTGGTAAATGATGACATTTCTTTTATATGTAAACCAATAGCCTTGACATGCTACCAGAGCAATGCATCAGAAGTCTACACTCTAAGTGTGAAAAGTCCGAGATTCCGAGGTGTCCTGATACCGAGTTATTGTCCTATCCACACCATCTTTGAAAATTCACCGCCCATGCTTATCGACTTTCTCGAGGTCAAGCATTGCAATTCAAATTGCTATGAGGCGCTGGCCGCCGGGCACATGCAAAATCATTAGACCAGACCCACGCTTACCTTATTAGTTCAAAATTGTGACCCAAGCTAGGGCTTCAGAGCTTATCTGTTCCGCCACGCACCTCTTCACGACAGAATTCCAAATGAAGCGGCTAGAAACTGCCAAATCAATATAAACAGCATCGAAATTTCTCGAGAATTCACGAAGGATCACGAAAGTTCCATAAGCGTTCAGAGGTCTGGCAGCATGACGTCATTCCGGCGTGAAGGATTTCTCTATGCAGGTCCTGCCGCAATAAAGGAATCATGCCCGCCGCATCATAGATACCAGTAAAACGCCGTAGTTGGCGATGAACGAGCGAGCGCGAACGAAATATATAAAGAATTTGAACATGATGGGGTAGGTATTTTTTAGATACACAAAGATTACGCACGCGCAGCGGTACAACACCATTAACTTTTGGAAAAGCGTCGGTTCATTTGTCCCAAACCAAGCACCAACTTTGAACACCATCGGGTAAGCCGTTCCTGAGCTATTAAGTAAGGGTGCGCACGTGCGCACGTGCCGAGCCACACCACCCCTAGCTTTTGGAAAAGCATTAGGTAAGAGTTATTTACCCTTATACCAAATTTGAACACAAACGGCTCAGCCGTTTCTGAGATATAGAATAAGGGTGTGCACGTGCGGACGTGGTGTGCACGTGCGCACGTGCAGAGTTACCCCACCCCTGAGTTATGGAAAAGTGGCATCTTAGTTGTCCCTAACTACACACCAGCTTTGAACACAATCGGCTCAGCCGTTTCGGAGATTTACAATAGGGGTGTGCACGTGCGCACGTGCAGATGA
>JARBER010161010.1:0-10271 GCA_030265075.1 Balanus glandula
CCGAACCCCCGCCTCCCGTCAGGGCTCGCTTGCAAGGTCGTTCGACTAGCCTGGGAGGAGTGGCCACATAAGTATCCGATAAGAGGATTGCTAATTTCCAGCCGCCTTCCCCTGCCTCCCGCTGACCAGGCCCTTCTCTGGCGACCCTCCCTCATCGCCATTGTCCCCGTCGCCAGATTGTAATTCCCCCAGAACACGGCCATAACTCGGGGCGGTGCACTCCATCTTTCATCTGGCTATTCCGCGACCTGCCAACGCCAGGCTCCATACTTTGTGGCCGTCACGTGACTGCAGGGAGACTCTACGCGCGCAGCGGGCCGCCCAGGACCGGAGCGCCGCGAGCACCCCGGCGGCCGGCGGACTGCCGGCTCGGGCGCGCAGCCGACACGGGTACAGTAATTTTCCAATTTACGGTGAGATACGACGCTGTTGGGGCCATCACAGTCAGCTGGGGCGATGAAGGATATCTGGTGCAGAGTTTAGCTGGCACCGAGTGTAATGTGCATGCTGACAGGGACGAGTACAGACGTTAGTGTTGTGTAATACTATGAAATGTGGGGTGACACTGACAGTCATTTTTCACTGATGGTGTCAATTCATGTCACATTTGCTTTCATAGCTAAAATGGGTATGAATTTATGACAGATGCAATATTAGCTTATAATCGAGTGGTGTGTTGTTAGTTTGCACATTTCTTTATACGATATTATAATTATTTATGCAATGCCATCAAGTATTTTCACACCATAGGACTATGTTATATAATAAACCTCTGTCATAAATTGGTGAAAAACAACATTTACGTCTCAAATCAGTATCAGGAATTACATCAAATCAAGAAGTTTTAGTCAATATTTTGTTTTCTTATTTGACGTACAACCGTACACCCACACTGTGACGTAAAATATTATCAACGATTACTTAAGTAAATTTACAATTATGTTTAAAACCATCGTATGTTTTTTTCCAACGCATACTCTTGCTATAAGACAAAACAATGACGGCGGTGAGCATCAGTTCGGCTTGGACGCAGGCAGTTTGCCAGATGTGTGTTTAAACGATAATTACGATGCAAATGTATAACACAAAAACAAATTCGAGTGCTTGATATATAACTCACAGCTCATGTAACTGGAAGTAAGAGTTTTATGATGACACATCATGATGCAATAGCCTATGCACCGCTATGTATTAATAACCAGCAATAATCGCTGTAAAAATGGGTCATTAATTTGTGGATAGTCCAGTACTTTTGCCACAAACAAACTGCATAGGTAGTGATATCTCATCCGTTTTTTTATATAATGCTTGATATCTTGATATTTTGGTAGCATTGTATGTATGAGAGACATTAAGTATCAGGACAAGCCTTGTTAATCTGAATGATACGTTTTTGTATAGCTTTGTTTTTATGTTTGCAAGTTGATATCTATTATGCATAGTATCTTAATCTAAAATATAAAAATCCATCATAATTTATAATCCAATTGATGACGAACATATTGTAATAATAAAATATGCTAGATTTGATACATGTTCACTCGGCAATTGTATACATAAAACTGATTTGTGCACAGAGCTTACTTCTTACATTTCCAGACATATTCAAAAAGACAAATATTTCGACAACGCCGAGCACCAAGTACAAATTAGCTAACGACGATGTAATAAGGGCTACATTTTGTCGAAATACATTAACTGATGAATTGATGACATGATCAGGCTCCTTAATATCTTGCATGCAATCGTGGAGTCGCTGTGGAGTCTACTCATTAACTCATACCTACAATTAACGTAGAGCTGCAGCAGATCAATGTAGCTGATGAATGGGACACGTATCCATCTTCATTCGACAATGAACGCTCAAAATGAGGAAACTGTCATCATGTCTGCCTGTCACCTAGATTGTTTATTAAATAGCATCTCGTAATTGTTCAGGTGTTCAACATGATGTGGTTTATTTGTAATCAACTGAATTAAATACCCCTTTCTGTTTTATGTTAAGCACTCGCTACAGCCTGATGGCAGTCGGAAATTTGCGAAAATATAAGTATACAACAAGCTTTTGCCTATAATCATTACACAATACAAATGTCTGGTACCTTTCAAAGAACATTACCACTCGCCAGTCTTCAGCTCAAGCTACCCTGGTGGCGAAACGATGAACTATAGCTTCGGCGATCATCCGGGTCGCCAGGAGCGATAGCTCTCTGAACCAGAGTTTTAGGCTTTGCCCTATAGATGGCAGGAGCGCTTCCTTTCGGGTCTCACCGAGCGTGCGGCGCCGGGCAAGTTACTGGGAGTTATGGAGCAGTTGGGGAAAACGGATTGTAAAAATGCGAGCGAGGACACTTATGAGGTGAAAAGTGCCTGAACCACAGTCAGTGGCTCAATGGCACATAGCGATAATTGCTGAAGGTGTCAAGGTACAAAAGGGGTTTAAATGCAAAACAGGAACTTAAGCTACTGGATCTGCTCTCATATGTCTACCTGAGCGGTAAGTCCGGGATCTTTCTTTCGTGGTTAAAAGGACAGAGTTATGAAGCGATAGAATAACGTTAAATGGAAACTAAAACGAAAACTTTGCTTAACTAGATATGGTAGGCGATTTAATGTATATTTTTTTATACCTACAAAGGACAAATGAAAACGTTTTACATATTACCTACTTTACAGCAGTGCTAAGAGACAGCTTCAGCTCTTACCTTTCACGTCATTCAGCAGTTTCGTCAAATAATGTCAGCCAAGAGTTAGCACAGGAATGCTCGATGATGTGCTTACCTGTAACAAAAGAGAATGAGGGTGAAAACGTAGCCACATATACCTAAATAAGTAACAAGTAGTAGGCACCTACCTACAAATGACAATTTCCAGCACTCGATGTCGAGCAAATCCAAGCAAATAGGCTGTGTACAAACGTTCCATGTATGAATGTTTGATTTTCGAAGTTTTATAGGATATATCAGATTCATTGTTACACCCAAGTTACACCAATACAAACCTAGGTACTGTTTGAAATATCGCACTATATTGACATAGGTATCTTATGTCACCACACTTCAAATGGTCATTGAACAAAGACGAAAGTTGTGAGCGCTTCTCATGGCTAGTTAAATACCTAAATATATGACAACTGCGTTATAATGTATCCTTTCATTACTGGAATATGTACAAATTAATTATGTAGATAACACATTTTTAGACATGTGCAAATATCTACAAGAAGCGTGACAGAGAAGAAGACAAAGATGGCATGCACACTGCACAGGTCAAAAATGCTCTAACTACTGTAATAACATAAGCATGTTTTTATGCTCTCGTGTAAATTAATCACATTTTGTTGGTAATGGAGTAGTCGTGTTCCTACAATAAGTAAGCCTAAAAACCCCAAGTGGATTTGCTAGAAATTCGAGCAATCTGCTTGTTTCTTTTCTTTTGTATTACTTGTTCTCTTATTATTTTTATTTTTCAATTTAGCCTTACGGCATAACGATAACGGCATTTATTACAAAATATATGACAGATAATGGTGAACAATTATTAGCAACTAAAAATACGCAGTTTGGCACACGGAAGGTTTGGAAAAGAAATCATTGGCATGTAATAGTGGCATCTGAAATAACTATTGATTGATAAATAACCATATTGTAATCACTAGCCGTTTTCAGGAAGGATTTTTGTGATCTGAGAATAACTTTGTAGAATAACAGCATTTTTACATGTTTTGGTAAATAAGCTTCAGGATGAGCTTTCACATGCAATGTTGTATACCTAAAGATGATTCCATGGGCAACATTATCTGCACACAAAAATCGCATGTAAAAGTTCCTTCTTGAAGCTTGATTACCAAAACATGTTAAAGTGTTGTTATTTACAAAGTTATCTTTACAGCGCGAAAATCCATCACGAAAATGGCTACCATAACAAGCTTTAATTGGAAACAAAAGGTTCTCATTTTTGAAGCCAAGTAAAATGTCTCCCATATATTTGAGATAGGCCTTACCACTAGGAAAGGCCTTACCACTAGGCAATGAATACGCTTCAACCTTTTGGAAAATGCATGAAGCAGTTAGCGGGGAGAGGCAAACGCAGTGGACAAACAAGGAAGTAAACAGTTTCAGCAAAATGCAGAAGCATATGGAGTGGAAAATTAATGGCGCACTCATTCTTCTGGTAGCGAACAGTGGCACGACAATTTCGGTGTCTCAAAATTGAGAACTTTGCCTCGGAACTGCGGCTGGTACTCAAGCGTAATATCAGTATCAAAGATGCGTCAAAGATATGGACATTGGACAATGACCTGACCATTCCAATCTCTCTATGTAATATGGCCATAGCTTTGCTATTGCTCTTGACCATAACGTTCTTGCTGGCTTGTAGGACAGGTTATAAGTACTTCAGTTTCAGATCAAAATCGTTCATTCGAATTGTTCATATCGCTTTCACCGCTGGCATTTGCATAACCATTGGCAAAGCTACGGTCCTTATTTAGAACAGGTGCTGAAAAATAAATACAGGAAGTCTGAATGTCACAAAAACGTTTGCATCGAGGCTCATTTCATTAAAAAGCTATGCACGGCGAGGCTTTTAATTTAACAGACTCTTTAACAGTACATGAAAGGCCAAAGGCAACGATGGAAGCTGTATAACCAGTTGGAACAAGTCCAAAAAAGACAACTATGCATTTTACCGCACTGGAATGCATTGATGCATTCTGTGTCTCTATGTGATTGACCGACCATTCTGTAACTAGCACATTCACATCATAATGCTCGCAAATCATAGCAATTAATGCGTCATACCATCAAAGATATTCACATAGGAATCCACCACGCAGATGGTGCATCCACCCCGGCATCTCCAATCCCAACTCTGCCGTACCAAACACGCCCGGCCGACCGACACCCCACTTTCACCGGTTCGTTTTATGACGGTCCCGGCCAGCCCAGTGCCCCACAACTGGATCGCATGGGCCTGTTTATAGCGGCGATACCCGGAAAACTATGTCCAGCTGTCCTCCCGGGATTCCGCGTCTCCCATCGAGAGCGAGTTGTAACTAACGGTACGGGCCGATTCTCTCTGGCGGCGAGATGCGGAGTTGTGGACAACCCGTCAGAGTGTGAGCGGGATGTGGTGGAGACAGACGAGCACGTGAGGGTTGGACGAACTGGTGAATTTGCTGCCGAACAAGGTTTGTGGTTTGGAATGGATGGTGGTGAGTGTTTCATATATCCGCAGCGAAACGGGTGCAGCAGAGATGTGCAAACGTCTAATTTGAGGTATGGTGTGTTTTTGTTCGATCTAAAGACATCTTTTGCTTGGATCTAGAAACGTGATGCATGAATTCCATTTGCCTTACCAAATTCTTATATATTGTTGTAAAGGACATAATGTCTTATGTCTATACGGTTTCGGGTTATATAAATCCTCGGATTCAGGTATAGACAGCCTTAAATCTGACATACTCTTGGCAACTAATGGCACGCTCCCTCTATGCACAGTGTTCTGTTCAGCGGCGAGCGTCGCACATCCTTCCACCAGGCCGGCACCCATTGCGACACACTGGCACACGCATCCCTTCGGTTGGACACGGCTGTCCGGCGTCAAAGGACGCGGCCTTGCGCCATCTTTGGGTTCGCCCGTGACCACCTGGGGCCGACGCAGCCTGAGCCGCACCTGGACTCTCACACAGGCGTGCACCAGGCGTACTCAGTGTCGTATCTGCCATACCACGCCACAGCGATGACAAATTCCAACTGATTGCGCGCATACATGAGCTATGGCGACTCTATGTAATGCACCGGATTGGCTGCTTGTGTATAGGAGGTAGCCATGATTATTTACTATATTTTTGATGTGCCTAACCCCGGTTAGAAGACAGCTCATCTTCCCGCCGAGTCAACACCAACGCGACAATTCCTCCGCTGTGGAGTTAATTTTTCGCTAATGACGGCGTCTCTGTCACCGTTTGCCGGCGGCGGTTTCGTCTCACACTCACCGCACTAATATGGTGCATCAATCGCGCTCTAATAACAGCCCCAGCCTGGCCCTGCGTCACTAATGTGCGCGTCGTATTATCACTAATTATACGTTATACCCGGCGCTGCACGGTCAGCTAGCTCTGCGCCTCATCTCTAACGGCGAGCATGGCGGTCCGTTATGCCGTTATTCCGTCAGCCGGCTGTGATGACGTCCCAGCTAAAGGTAGAGAGGGAGTGCAACAGGCATTGATCCAGTTGACAATGTAAGTAACTATAGCATATGCTAGGTTTGGTATTTTTACCAGAATTGTGAGGCTTCAATAGCATTTCCTACTCATTTTTACCTCCATGCTCGAATTCGTAACCCAAGTCTCCGAAGTTGTGACGTCTCTGAAAAAACCGATCGCCAGTAGTGGATTAAGCGAGCCCTATGAATTGAATGAGACAATAATCCCAAGCTATAATAATTGTGCATACCGCATACGACACTGATTATGCAAACGGGCTACATAACCAATGTATGTAGGTTCTCTCGCTGACACACAAGCACATCACGATCACATGTTTTGCTGCAGAATAGCAGTAACAATTTGACTCGTCCCGAAGACGATGCGTTTTCTGTGCGGTAATAAAAGCCTGAGGGCGCAGCGTTCCGCGTCGTGGTTATGACATTTCTCCATCCTTTATTGCCGCCGTAATCGCCATCGATGAAACGGGTCGGCTGGCCGGCGATCTCCGGTTCCTGCCGACGCCGGCGGCGGCCCGGCGACGGTGGCGGCCGGCGCGGCGGGCGGCGCCGCGTCGCCAGCGACGCTTTGTCCGCGCGTGATTTGTGAGCGCAATATACGCCTCGGCCAGGAGTGTGTCGGCAAGACGGCCGCGGCGGCCGGCCTCTTCAGCACCCGCCGACGCTCGGACGCAATTTATTCGCATTTTCTCGCGGACTTAAGCAGAGAGCGCCTCCCAAACAAAGAGCGAGCTTCATACGGGCCGGCCTGCGGCTGACGGATGGAGCCTCGGGGCTTCTGTGGTCCAGCGGTGCTTCAGCACAAGGCACAATACGTGTAGGACGACGGACAAAGACCCGGACCTGCTGCGGATCAAGGTGTGGTGATGGGTTGCTGGTTTATGCACGTGTGGAAGCGGTCATGGGCAAAATTTTGTCTAATGCGAAATTTTCTGACATGGAATTTGACTGAGATTGTTGTATATAGAGGTTTACTGTGTCAAAGTCTCTATTTTTAATGAAAAAGCACATGAGCATTGAGTACTGCATGTAAATGCGTGCAAGATGGTCAAATCATTACTTGCATGCAAATAGAAGAAGCATTTTCATTAATTAGTGCTGCATCGTTTTTACCAAGCACTAACGCCACAGATAAAGAAGCAAACAGAATAGCCGCTGCGAAATATTTGCATAATTTGATTGTATGCGGTTGCATAAAGAGCATTGCGCAAACACAATAAATGATGCCTTCCATTACATCTTAATTTGCAACAGATACTATTGTCGGTTGTGATTGAGCACCAAACCCCACAACCTTACATCCGTAATGTTTCAATCGTGCTTGTAAAACGCTGTCAACATAAATGGTCGCCTCCCAGCTATCTTTCGCCACCTATAACGTACAGCGCAATAAACAGATCTGATGCATTATTCAGGTGCTATATACAGTATCTCCACTCTGCTCCACAAACTCTGCTCTAGCACTGCAGAAGAAGCCATGACTTGTCTGATCACCTCAGCAGTCTTCCACCTCAGTAAGCCACTGTCTGAACGACGAGAGCCTCCGGTGGCTCCATCTTCTTTCAGTCTCGCTCCCCTCGGGTAATCAAAGACCCTGCCAGACCCCGTGAGACCCCGTCATATTCTGCCATACCCCGACAGACCCCGTCAGACTCGCCAGACCCCGTCAGACCCACCAGACCAGTCAGACCCGCCAGACCCCGCCAGATTCCGCCAGACCCTACCAGGCCCCGCTAGACCCAGCACAACCCCCGGACATACCAGCTAGCTACTTTTCAAATTAACAACTGCATAACCCTGGTGACGGCTGCCTTTGAGGCGCGCGGGGGTCGGCTGTGATTTGCGGTCTGCGCCAGGCTCGCCGCAGCGGCGATCTCGACGCAATGCGGCGCCCGTGACGCAGTCGAATGAGTTACGGCGCATTCGCAGCGGGCGTGCGGCGAACCCGGCGCATCGCCCGTCGGCGTGATCGCCGCAGAATGGCGGATCTGGGGAGGTTAGGATTGGAGGGAGGCCTCATTTACGCCGTTGTTCTCGACCGTTCGTAACCTTAGGCTGGTGTGTTATTTTCTTTCGTTCGTGATCTCATGCCAGAACGCTTTTCTCAGCTGTTTGGGATCTTCGCACCCGATCTGGCTACGAACTGTCACCAGCCAGCCCAGCTGCTCGCCTCAAAAACTTCACCGACGGCGATAATGGTGCATGTTTCATTCCACGACTCCCGGGGGCGGCAGCGGACTGTGAGACGGGGGCGGCAGTAGACTGTGAGAATGGTGAGAGGGAGGGGCGAAAAGGCAGACGACGCGACACAGCTGTCTGGTAGCGACGGACGCCGCGAGTCGAGGGAGTCAGAGCAGTGAGCAGCAGCAGCCAGGGAGTCACAGATTATCTCAGCTCAGACACCGAGTCGCCTCAAAAAGGCGACAACAGACAGGAGGCAGACAGGACAGACAGCAGAGAGTCCGTCCGCAGTGAGCAGGCGGCAGTCGGGACAGGCAGACGGGCCAGACAGGACCGACAGCAGTCCAGTCCCGTCTGTCCACCATCAGAAGGCAGCAGACAGGACAGTCAGACGGGCCGGACAGGACGGACAGCAGCAGCAGCGGGAGGCCGTCAGACCGGACAGGGAGTCGTCGGACAACCGACAGCCGTCCGGACACGTCCGTGTCTGCTGGGGACTCTCCGCGTCTGTCCGCTGTCTCTGTGTGTTCGTGAAGCAGCCGTCAGCCTGGACATTGTAAGTCGTGTGCAACTGTGCCGTGCCTGTCCATGTCCGGAGGGCGGCCGTCAGAACGGACAGCTCGAGTCGTGTGTCAGCCGTCAGCCGTCAGCAGCCAGCTGTCAGCCGTCAGCAGTCGGGTTGTCTCTCTCCGTGTCTGTCTGTCCGGGTCTCTCCGCTGTTGTCTCTCTGCGTCCGGCTGGAGGCAGCCGTCGGCGGCCGTCGGTCGGGGTCGGGAGCGGGCCTGTCGGGACGCCGTGCTCACCCGGCAGCGGCCTGTCAGGCTCGCCTGTCCGCCGCGCTGCTCAGGCAGGCGTGTAGCTGTCACCGGCCTGAGGCACGGCCCTCACCGGCCACGCCGGCACGCCGCCGAGCAGAGACACACGCCACCGAGGGAGGAGACACGCCACGCCGGGCGAGCAGACAGGCACGCCACGCTGGGACAGCGCCGCTCGCCGGCAGGGAGGGCTGCACAAACAGCAGCGGTCAACACGCTCTGATAGAGGTGATGCATAGTGACGCTAACGCTGATAATAGTGTTTACTTCATCAAGCGATTCAGGGATCTATTATGGGGGTATTATCAAGCTAAAAAGCAGTCGTGTCTGGCTGGCTAGGCACGGATTACATTGCCGAAGAAGCCGTGTGAGTTTGTGGCTATTTGGAAGGTGTTTATTTCGATTTCTCCGGATCTGTTCATGACAAAACTGTGGGTAGCGGTTCTGACAGCTGGCAGCCGCAGACAATGAAGTCAGCTGACTGAAAAGCGGCCACCGCCGCCACCGCCGCCGCCGCTGCCGTCTGCACCCCCGCAGGCACCTCCACCGCCACTTCCGCCGTGAGACCGCCCCGTGATACGTCACTCCCGCATGAATAACGATGCCGACGGACCCAGGTTTGGCACTGGAGTGTCCACTGCTATAGCTTGGGAGGCCCGAGAGCGGGGATGAAGTCTTCCGTCGGGGCGCCGCGGTGATGAACGTGCAGCCCATTTCAGTGGAGCCTTTGGACTCCACGCTCTGGCGTTCTGGGAGTTACCGAGTAAGCCCGAGTTATTGCTTGCCAGCCTGTCAGCCGGGGATAATGTGATTTGCCCACACGTGGCAGTGCGGGATTTAAACGCGCATGCTTGCTGTCAAAGGGTACACAAGAGCAGGTTGCGGAGGTTTGGGATGGGTCTTTTCACAGTAGGAACAGCGAGCAATAAGCTGAGACGGTTAACAACCAAGCGGTTCGTCTTGATTGGTTGATGATATTTTGCTTGGATTAGGCCACCAAGCTTCATTTCTGCCATATTGAATCATATAGTTTATTTATTTATATCA
>JARBER010161021.1:0-10271 GCA_030265075.1 Balanus glandula
CATACCTGAGTGTGTCCGCTTCTGTCGCTCCTGCTCGGCGTCGTATATCTTCATCCTGTCCCGGATGGAGGAGGCGATCTCCCGTCGCTGGACCACCATAGTGCCGGTGTGACCGTGACCTGAGCCCGGGGTGACCGTGACCTGAGCCCGGGGTGACCGTGACCTGGGGTCGGGGTGGCCTCAAACTCAACCGAACTTCCCGGTGGTTGTCTGGGACGCCGCGGCTATTCTTCCGTACGCTCTCAGTCGAGTAGGGCGGAGGTTGCGGGGTTCATCAGAGCACCAGTGTCGGTTCAGAGTCTGAGATTGGCTGAGGTGGTACTGATCTGAGCCGAGAGACCTCGCAGTGTACGGGGAAACTCGCACACGCCGCGTGGGTGTCCACTGCACTGTCCGTGACTATGTCGGGGACAGTGCTCGGTACGACCCTCTTCTGGATCACTCTTAGTCCCACTCCCGACACCCGCACCTCACGCGCCGCACACGCGTCTGGAGCAGAGCGGAGCGCTCGAGCACACCTCCCCTCGCCGCCTGCGCCGCCGTCGTACTGACGCGCTGCGTACGGCGCGGCCGGCCGGTACTCGCGGCCGGGCTGCTCAGCTGGCGGGGCGGCGCTGCTCCGCCCGTCGTGAAGCCGCCGCCGCGCCGCCGGCGACACGGGAAACCGGCCCGGCCCCGGCCGTACTCGGCAGCCCCAGCCGGCAGCAGCGGCGGCGGCAGCAGCAGCAGCAGCAGCAGCAGCAGCAGCAGCAGCAGAGACACCCGGCCGGTGACCCGAGGGAGGAGAGGCGGCGCCCGTCACATGAACAGCAGCAGTAGCAGCAGCGGAGGCAGCAGAGACACCGGCCGGTGACCCGAGGAAGGAGAGGCGGCGCCCGTCAGATGAACGGCAGCAACAGCAGCAGCAGCAGCAGCAGCAGAGACACCGGGCCGGTGACCCGAGGAAGGAGAGGCGGCGCCCGTCACATGAACAGCGGGCCGACACGTTAACGGCGCCCAGCGACACGGCACCAGCTCAACAGCAGCTCTGTATAGCTATTTATAGCTATTCAGCGATATTGCCGGGCGGGCTGAAGATGTAGCGCTACAGCTCAAAACGTAGATTGTAGAGGGAGGGAACATATTTGTTCCCGCACTTTGGGAACTAAGAGGTCAAGTCAGATCTTGGTTTAAGGAAAATGCATACCTACTCCTAATGCAATTTAAACGAGCAGGTGATGAAACGCCGTTTTTCATCCCGCGCGATCGGCCACGCCTGCCGTTTCCACTTGTCAGCCCGCTCCGCCCATAACGGCACCAGCACGCACGGGAGCGTCTCAATCCTGTTCACAGAACAGCGAACCTCGCACCTCAGGATGAATCACGTTGGCACGCTGACACTGACGCCGCCACAAAGCCCTGAGCCATCCTCGACGCCGGCTACCCGTTAACCCCTGTCGCCGTGGAGAGCCTCATGTGTGGCGTGTAGTGTTGCTGGAGCTCACTCGTGACCTGGTCCCAGCCTCTGTGGACATTTCAGGCTCGAATCTGTGTCATGACGGCGGGAATTATCCGCCGTGACTACGCGCGATGGACGTGCGGGAACGATCGATGTCGCCCGATCGATGCCGCCCGTTTCGGCCGCTTTTCAGGGCCAGCCGAGCGAGACAGGGCCGGCCACCTGGAACGGCAGCCCTCCCTGAGTAGGTCCAGATAGACCCGGCCCTCACTGCTCCTCACTGGACCGGCCAGCCACCTGGAACGCCTGCTGATCTGCCCACTGTATATCACTACCCTGACGGTCCCGGCCCTCACTGCTCCCGGTCATTCGGGTCTCTGTCCCTCTGGTCCCAGATCCTCTGGTCCCGGTTCCTCTGGTCCCGTTTCCTATGGTACTGGTCCCTCTGGTCCCGGTCTATCTGGCCCCGGTCTCTCTGGTCCCGGTCCCTCTGGTCCCGGTCTATCTGGCCCCGGTCCCTCTGGTCCCGGCTCCTTTGGTCCCGGTCCCTCTGATCCCGGTCCCTCTGGTCCCGTTCCCTCTGGTCCCGTCGAGTCGTTCTCATTCGTCCGCCCCCGACCAGTCCTGGTCCTCACCGGAGCCTGTTTCTCCTGACCCTCACTGAGCCTCACCACGGCCCTGCGCCGCTGACAGGAGCCAGCCCGGCCGGCCTGACCCCGTTCCTGCCGTCCTAACTGCTGGCCTGTCCTGCCTGACCGGGTCAGAAGCCCAGCTCAGTGGCTCAGCTTAGCACGCACGCCTATATCGGGCACGCCACCAGCCGGTCCAATATAGATGTTTAATAACACAGCCTCTGCAGCGCTGATCAAGCTGTGCAAACGCACCGCCGCAAGAACACCTGGGCTGCAGTGTTATCCTTGCAGAACATAAATATTACCCGAACAGGACGTAAATTGCCACCACTGCTAGTCCCCACCTGAGGTAATGTAATGACGTTCTCTAATATTTTTTGCACAGATGATGGATAGATGTGCAATAAGCGGCAATCACCAAGGACAGAGGTGTCAGCCAATGATGGGTGGTTTTTGGGAGGGGGTGGCAGAAAAGCACAGATGAACACATTAATCTTCCGATCGGCGATGATTATAACGGGATGAAATCATGTTCATCCGTGCACAAAGCCGGAAAGCATATAAAGGTTGCTTAAGCCGTTTATTGCACAGGCCAGATTATCCCCATAGCAGAAATACGCAAAACTTACATTTTACCTACTTTAGCTTTTGATCAACTGTTATTACTGAAAAAAATGTGACGGCGCCCATAATTTCCTACTTAAATCAGGGAACCGAGCTCGGAACCATTTATCGACCAAGCAATGTCTAAACCCCGTCTGGCAGCACCTGCTGTCTACCTACCGTTCAACTCACTCCTCGAAAGAAGACACCACAGGAGTGAGGAGTGAGGACCCACTGACTCGCCACCCACATCCATGGCAGGTGGCTGACGACTCCCGAAACACCCTCTGTGTTGTGACGACTGACGAGCCGAGCAGACGGCCTCCATCATCTCAGGCTGGACGGCAGACAATCTTCATTATCTAAAGCGCCGGTACCGGGTACTGGGTACCGGAGACGGCAGACTGGATACAGACGGTCCGAAGACCGGTGTTCACAGTCTGCCTTGTCTGCTGCCGCCTGCCGATCCCGGTGCCAGGACCGGACCAGCCCGTTCCTAGCTGTGCAGCCCGGCTCTGTCCCTGCTCAGCGCCAGGACTGGAGACCGCAGCTGTTCGCAGCAGCCCGCCCCTGTGCAGCTCCCAGCCCCTGTGCAGCTCCCAGCCCCGCTGCACCTGTCAGTCTGGCCGGCGGCTGTTCGTCTGCGCGACACAGGCCGCTGAGCCCGCCCGCCGCGCGCGCCTCGTCTGTCCCAGATACGGCGGCAGTTTTCCGGCTGCCTCATGGTCGGCTTTGTTCGCTCTCGCCTAGCCGGCAGCAGCTCGGCCGGGTGGGCCGGGGCCGGGGCAAGGGTGGGCTGGGCGGGGTCAGGGAGTGGTGCACGCAGGCATCCATGCGTGTCAGCCCACCCGGGGTGTGGTACACCACCCGCCCTCGGAGGGGACCCTCACGGACGCAGCCACAGCTCCGTATCCCGTGCCGCGCCGGCCGACACAGCTCTGTGATCAGGTATATAATCCGTTGGCCGACACAGCTCTGTAATCACGTGCAGCGCTAAGTGGCGGCTCGGTCCGGAAGGTCGGCCGGTGAGCGGCCGAGGTCTGCCGGGGTCAGCTGAGGTCAGCTGAGGTCAGACCGCCGGCCGGCGCACCCGTCATCAGCCGTGCCGCGCACAGGAGCGCTGCCATCACCGAGCGAGCGTGGCGTTCTCCACAGGGGGCGGCGGGCGGGGCAGTGTACCGTGACGATACCCATCACACGCCGCTGCACCCGACAACAGACACCCGACAACAGACTCCCGATAACAGACACCCGACACGGACACCGACACCGACAGTCGACACCGGAGCTACGACCGCGACCTGGGGTCGACGGGCGAAGGTCGCGACCCGGGCCGCGCACAGGTGAGGTGAGGCGAACACTGAACACTCGACATGCAAACAAAAACGACGGTCTGTGAGACCCTGCAGGAGACCGGCTCGTTACACGATACATGTGGAACAGTGAACAGACGGTACCTCCCTGAGGGTTGGCTGGCGTCAGGAGCTTAATGCAGGTGTTTAAAACTAGCATCCACGGGCTAATGCCGCAATGAAGGACGAATGCCGGGAGGTACGACAGAACGTGGGAAGGCGACATCACCGTCATTTATGCAGCCTCTGCAGCAGGCCGGCTCTAGCCAGTGCAGTCACTGCAGCGGCGTCATGCTCTTCATCCAGCGTGGTCATTGAGAGACGACAGCACACACTGCCGGCGCCGGCGCAGTCGACCAACAGGGTCAATAAACCAGGCTAAGGAGCAGCGAGTGGCCCGGCTGCGGCCGCCACTCCACCGCCGAGCCCGATCGTAAAGCAGCCGGCTGATCTGCCGACACCGATTACAGAGGAGAGCGCGGCGGCGGCCCACCGCTGACCACCGGCAGGTCACGGGACCCGGGGCTGACCACCGGCGGGTCACGGGACCCGGGGCTGACCACCGGCGTGTCACGGGACCCGGGGCTGGCCACCGCCGGGTCACGGGACCCGGGGCTGATCCGTGGCTGAACCAGGGCTGACCCGGGGCTGACCACTGGCAGGTCACGGGACCCAGGGCTGACCCGGGGCTGACGGCCGCCGTGCTGTCGCTTCGTCACTTCTTCTCCGGCTCCACGGAAAGCAGGATACTGTCCGCTCGCCGAAGGAAATGAAATGTGTCACCGTGACTGCAATCGTGTCGAACAACGTCGCACGTGACTCGGCTCATCTGCAGGAACTCCAGCGGACGCGGCCGCGATACAAACAGCGAGAAGGAAGGTCTGTACCAAGCGGCAGTGTCGTTATCAAACGCCATCCGTCCGGTTTCTCAGTCCTCACGCGCAGCCAGACTCCGACGCAGACTGTGACTCAGATGCAGCCAGGCGACGTAAGCAGAAAAAGCATCTCCCTCCGGCTACACACGCGTCGAGCACCGGAAAATCAGCGTCCACGCGCTGCCGGTTTCGTCAGGCGGTCGGACCGAGTCTGAGGAACCCGCCGGCGGGCTCTCCGCCGACCGTGACGTCACAGCGTGACACGGTGACGTCACGGCCGTTCTGCGGAGTGTTGACGGCAGATCTGCAGGACCGTGTCCTGTGCCGACTGCAGCGGGGAGCGTGTCATGACCGAACTCTCCCGAAGCTGCGAGTGCGGTGTATTTTCAGACCTACAGCATACATGAATCAGCTGCGTGCCGCCGATCTATTTCACCTCTGCTCTCTGCGATATCACATACAACATGATATCAACTAACCATATCCACAATCCACATGTTTCCCGACTGGCGACACAGGGGCTGGGCAATGCCAGCGGTCGAGACACTCAGATCTCCGGTGCCTATACCGTTCGGCAGGTATGGGGGGGGGGGGGTGCGGTCAGCGTCCCAGCCACAGACGCCTCGCTGTTATCTGATACATGGCGCGGGGCCGTGGGAACACACGTGCCGGTGGGTGATGGTCAGTCATGGCCGCGGTGACGACCGCGGGGACAGTGGCGACTGTTACGGCTTCTTTCGCTAACGTCGAGAGCGGATTCGGATTATCCGGCATGTGCAAATAACTTTTAAAAGACATTTTTATCAAAGTTGGTGTTAGTTGTTTGTCGATATCGCATAAGAGAAGGTTGGGAGCAGCTGGATCTCGAGGCCGTCCCTCCGGCGCGAGACGAGGTCCTCGGACATTTAATGAGATGCGAGGGCTGTCATGTTCAAGCCTGTAACATGGACCTTTTAATCTGGCGATCGTTGCCGATACCACCTCTCTATGCCATCAATCGTCAGATTAGGCTCTCCTTTCGGTGGGGATCATTGTCCGTTTCATCAGCATCGATGTCCGAGCCGTGTACACTGTACGTGTACAGCCATCACACTCCGGCGTCCACCCGCCCGGTCCCCGTCTCTCATCGTCACAGAGCGTCACAGCGCGCCGTCACGCCTGGGAGGGTCTCGAGACGGCGTCACAGGACAGCGTGACGGAAATCGTCACAGGATTGCTCTGCAGAGCTAAGCGTGCTGGATGAACCCTGGAACCTCGGCTGACCCGACCTCCGGGAAGGCAGTGACACGCGTCGGTTCCCGACACTGTCTCGAGCTGACGACACAGCCCAGCGAGCTGTGTCAGCATGGACTCTGGCCCATACCGAGACAGAGCCGGTGTGCAGGCTGGGAGTGATGACAGTCGTGGCGGCACAGGATGCAGTGAGAAATGCCGGGACGACACCGATCAGACACGGCGGCTCCGGCGAGGCCGAGGCTGGCTGCTAGCTGCAGGTGACGACTGACGGCCAGTACAGGCTCCGGCACAGCAGACAGGTGACATGTCACCAGCCGGGCCCACCGGGGAGCCGGGAACGACCGATCCACTCGGCTCCGGTCAGCGGGGACAGGTGAAACGAGCCATGATGCCCGGCCAAACGTGAGTCTAATCTCACGATTCATGGCGAGGGGCTCGGCCACAGCGACAACGGCCAGGCATCCACCGCGTACTTGTTGAAGGATGGGCTGGCTTTGTCGATTTCTCATGTCAGCCTCTCACCAACAGTGAAAAACCACATCCTAAACCTCAACTGTATGCTCAGACACTGACGTCCAAATTTGCATGTTCGAACCGAACATTTATCTTGAAACAAATACCAATCATTGAAAGAATCACGTACGATGAATACCACATGAGCACGTTTGGACCGCATGACACGTCTTAGCTCTCGGTCTTGGTATGATCAGCCGGTAGAGCTGAGCGCTACAGCATGCGGCGCTGCTGAATAGCTCTGGCCCGTTATCCGGCACAGTTTAATGTCCTGCACGCGCTGATCGTGCCCGACCGGAGCCGAGCAATATCCTGCACGCGCCAATCGAACCACACCGGAGCCGAGCAGGAAATGCAGGCGTGGCTGCGGTGGGCGGAGCTCGCTCAGCCGGTACACTTACGGCCGGTGCATTGTACCCACTACGGCACTACACGAGCCCACCAGCCAGACAGCGGAAAAAAACACCAAGACTGGCCACATAGTTGAGGGAAGTTGTGAATTTCTGCTACCGAAAACAACGCACAAAATAACCGAAATCCATCCAACCACCTGTCTCGACAAGCTATAATTCCGAAATTCCTTCTCCGCGTTCCTTTTAAAGCATGAATTCAATGAGCTCAACAGTTCCCCCGCCGGTGTACCAAGTTTGTGTCGATTGTTCCTGCGCTGCTGGCCTGCCCTGCAGCCGCTCTGTTCCCGTCTCCCGGTCCGTCAGGTGCGGCGGGGCGGCAGGGCAGCCGGGGTCGGCGGTATACTGCTCTGCGGTGAGTCAGCCGGGTCCTCCCAGCAGGCACGGAGTCCCAGCTGCACACCACACCGTCCGGTCACGTGCCAGTGACGTCACCATCCGCGGCAGCAGTACAGAGGGCCGTTATAGCGGTGAGAGCCGAGAGAGAACGATACCCCGCCGGCAGCAGCCCGTCAGCGGCATCAATATCGTCCCCGCTGCACGTGCAAGAGCTGGGTGGGGAATCGCCTCCGCTGGGACGTCTTTTGACTAATGGTCGTGAGCGCGACTTAATCAGACTCTTTATGTCACGGCAGGGATCATCGGGGGTTTCCCCACCTCCCGGCTAGTTTAAATAACGTTCAACTAAAAGCGCTGGTGGGGATTCGCGACCTAACGTGTTTATGAAAATGCTATGTCATGCGATGTAGTGCTTTTCAGACTGCTTGCTTCGAAACCGCTGAGCGACGGAAGGCCAGCCACGACAGACACGCCTGCAAGAAACCTTAGACGACCACATCTGCCAATCATAAATAGACCATGGATTTTCCTGATATTCTTCGCTGACGGGCGTCAGACTCACTTCGCCGAACATCACAGATTCGGTCTCCAAGGGTCTCGAGGCGATGGTGCGTGCTACGAGTTTGATGTGAGGTGATGTTAGGCACCGAACCGTTTGAAGGTAGATCGTCCGGGTCAATATTTACGCGTGGAATCTATGAAGCTTCCAACATAGCTGTGATGCCGACACTTGGCTTCGCTGCCAGTGAGCGCCGCAGACAGACCGGTTCCAGACATGACCTACCGAGCTCCCTCCCCCCCCCCCACACACACACACACCCGTCACAGGGACTTCCACCAGCAGCGTCCTGGCAGCCGTAACTGCAGCCTCACCCAGCCTGATATAACACGCCCGCGGCTCAGTCGGGAGGATGCCGTCATCAGGCGTGACGGCAGCCTCACCCAGCCCGATATACCACCGTCCGGACCCCAGCTGAGGGGGCTGCCGTCATATAACGGCGTGGCGGGCCTCCAGCGCTGCGAGATATCGGCGGCTGCACTGATGCGAGACGGCGGCGACGGCGGCGGCGGTTACCCCGTGCCTCAGGACGTCCCACAGACGGCAGCGGCAGCCTCAGGTCCCACCGAGACATAGGAGGTCCCACCAAGACATAGGAGGTCCCACCGAGACATAGAAAGTCCCACAAGGGACAGCAGTAGCGGCCCGGTGTCTCAAAAGTCAGAAGATCCCATCGAGACGGGTATTTGCGGCATCACTGCAGGCACCGTCTACAGCTCATAGCATAGCACGCATTATACAATAACCAGCCCGTTGAATATTGATTCTGCGAGTGCTTGTTATCGGGGCTTAATATGTAAATGAATATCTTCAAATTTTCCGACAAAATCGCTCAGTTTTTTATTCGAGCTTCATAAAACTTCCCATTTTTGTGCCCACACTGATTGACAGCTTTAGTGTCCTGAACTTACTATAAATACCGCACAGGTTCGTCGCTTCAGAATACCTTTGTTCGGCATGTCTGTGTCGTCACATTGCTCTCGTAGTTACCAACCGGTCCTCAGGGCCGCTGCCGCTACGGCCTGAGAACAGATCGACGCGACAAGCTGCCGTCTTTTTTATACCCCCCCCCCCCCCTCCCCCCTCCCTTGGCCCTCAGCGTCTATGGTATGAAAGGCGCTACATTGTACGACGCAGACGGCGGTACATTGGGCGTAACAGGCGCTACATTGTACGACGCGGACGGCGGTACATTGGGCGTAACAGGCGCGATTGAAGCTGGTTATCTACTCTGAGTGGCCATCGGTCGCTGTTGCTGGGAGCGGGGAGAGCGCGAGGGGGATAGTTCACTGCACGCCTCAGTGAGCACTGCAGGCTGCAGCAGACACATGTACTACACTTGACAGACTGATGTGATAAGGCATTATACACCGTCCCCGTGGGAGGTGGACTGCTCAGGTGGAACAAAGGAGGTCTGTCGCATCGGACAGAAACTGTAGCTCATACAAACGGGCTACACGATACAATACGACTGATTAAAAGATGTGACAACTAAGACGAAACTCATACGCCGAAAAAGTTAATTAAGGAAATCGAATACATTTTTCCTCAGCAACTAGCTCGACAGCAATAGAATACAAAACAAGATAACATTTGTATGCAATGGTTTGACACAACTGTTCATTGTTCTAAAGTTTAGAAATCTAAGCGAATGAAGGCGTCCGAATAAAAATGGAAGAGATACAAAGAGAGCAAGACTTTTGAAAAAGCCTGAGATCCCTCAACTGGAAAGATTATTTAAACAATGCGATTTCGGTTACGCAACACGCAATAGCAATATCGATACAGCGAAATAAAATGGCCTCCAGACAATCTTTAACTTCTTTTCAAAGAAAATGTAACGTTATTCCCGCAACATTTGTCCTTCGGTATCATGTATTTAAGCATATCTCCTCAGACAATAAGTTTACCGTCATACTTAAATAATTAATACGTGTTCGCTCACATGAAGGAGCAAAGGAGACTGTACGCGAAACAGGTATTAGAGAGAATCAATAGATATGTAGCTTGGGGAGTGAGACACGGATAATTTTGATAACTTTTTCCCCGCGTCGCCATAACGGCATAAAACTGTAGTCCCTGAAGAGCTCAGAATGTGCATTATTCCTGTCTCTCAGTCTTCACCGTCGCAGAGTAGCCTGTCACGACTGGCAGTCGGGTAAACACCAGTGAACACCTCTGACCACAGCCGGGAGCCGGGAGCCGGGAGCCGGGAGCCGGGAGCCCCCCTGCAGTCGGCGGCAGGCGGACCGCCCGCCGTCGCTGCCGCCCGGTCGGCGCCGAGCTCAGCTGAGGCTCGCCGCCGCACCAACAC
>JARBER010161032.1:0-10270 GCA_030265075.1 Balanus glandula
AGCAAAGGTGTAAAATTGTTCAGGTAACAGCTATACAAAATTTGGCGGCGCTACGCGCCGCCGTTTTTTCGCTATCTACAAAAACGTCATGGGGGGGGGCGGTTTTACGCCCCCCCCCCGTCGGTGCGCGGGTTAAGGTCACTAAAGATAGCATGTAATGTAGCACGCAATTATGACTAGAATGTTTGGTATGATGTACTTACCATACTAAAAACTTGTCATTTTTTCCAGCTAAGAAGCTAGTGGATCCAAGGGCTGGATCAGGGGAAAATGCCTCCCAGGAACTGGCGCGCAGATCGATACAAGCATATACCAGTGGCTTCTGCTCTCGCTGTATGTAGGTACTAGGAAGAAATAACTAAGAGGAGAGCTCTCTTCCTCCGGCCTCAAAGGCTCTTCTCGCGCTGACGACATGACGTCAGTCTCTCCCCGGCAGGATAGACAACTTGTAGCTCGTGATAAGTTATGCGTCTCTTACTACGCACGCCTCAGGGGAAAAAACTGTAGCCTGTGGTGCGAATGCTATTCTTTTCAACCTATCTGTTAATATGGCAAATGGAACTTCGGTCGCTTATCTACAAAACGCTATACTTACATTTTCCAAATTTATAACCATTTGAGTGTTGGAGCCGGGAGATAAATAAAATGGGTCTACAACTGTGCGTTAGTAGAACCACGTGGCCCTAATCGCGCAAAGTGATGCACAATTCCCCCGCACTAAACTAAGAACTGAGAAAATGAGCCACATGCATTTATCTTCCCGCACTTTTTGCATGCGAAGGCTAGTAAACAAAAGTAAGAACGTCCCTTTCATTGCGCGTAATTTCAGAATTTAGATACGATATTTGTATAGCATGGACATTGGATAATTTGTGTGCTACTTTTCAGCTTCATCAATCGAGTAGTTGCCAAGAAATAAGCCCTTGAAAGCCATGGTTACGGTCAGGTCGGCCATAGTCTATTTCCTACGGTTGACGCAGAGGAGCTCGCGTCGGCTTGGAAATGAGTTAAATCTTTGACTGGTCGGAGAAGCGATTAAAAAAAGAAACAACAATGCCTGGCAATAATACCATCTCTCCGTCAAACCACTGCTCTTAATATAAAACAAAATTAGGTATGCTTTGCTAATTTTTGTTTTCAACTTTAGTGTGCTCATTTTGGAGCAGATGCAGATTTTCTAACACAGCTCACAAATATATAGTTGTCCAGAATGCTTGCAACAGCTACAAAATTCACATGACCTATACCGTCCAAAATTCACTGAATACGGATAAGGATATTTAGCTACATCATATGGCTGCAAAGAAACATGTTAATTAAATAGCTTAGTTTTGCTACAGACGTCTTTTCGCTACCTGAAGAACAGTGGTTCGAAAAATAGACCATAGCTCTACTAAAATAAATAAAAATTACCAACCGTGGCTGTCACTACGTGGAAAAGGGAGCAGAGAATGCGATCTCGAACTCATATAGGCGTAACCGGGACTGATTTTTTACAAAGAGGATTTTCGCATCAACGTGTGTGCATTTTGGAGCCGTGCGTATATAGGGACATTTACCCTATATTGCGAAATTTCCCCTCCTCTCGAGCACTAGATCTGCCAATCAACTAAGGTGGCATAAAGATATACTTACCATTGCTCTCATTTTGACCGAACTGTTCTGATGTAAGGTATGGTTTTCAGCCTGCTGTCAGCATATTTGCATTATGTTTAAGTAACAAAAAATTTACTTTAACTATTGCTTGCTACATTTCTCCAATTCAATAAGCAATGTATATTGCTTTTACAGGGCGTATCCTCCGCATTCCACGTTCATACTGCAGCAATTTGCGATGAGCCTCCAGGCGTCTGGCCGTTCTTGGTGGTCTATATCAGTATGCCGCCCATCCTGTGTTCTGAATATTTGCACGTCTCAGTGGGACGGAGGAGGGTCGCTCTCAGTGGGACGGAGGAGGGTCCCGCGGAGTGTGAGTCATCCATGGTGCGAGGGATGGAGTGGGGAGAGGGGAGGTGCGCCTTTATACAGCCAATAGAGAGTCCGATGGTAACACAGAGCGGTGTACAGAGGCAAATAAGGGCAGATGGTAAGATATCCCTGCAGAATGCATAATCGAAGATCGCTGGCAAATAGGTAAGCGCCAATAACTCTCCGCGGCAGGGCCTCGTACCTACTACCTAGTTTGGGTTCTTTCGTGTTTCTTATTGAAAATTGACAGCTTAGTGCAAGTGACTCGGCCGTCCGCACAATACCGTATTCTGATTTTATTAATTATGTACGTCACATCAGCTGCTGTATCGAAGTTAGACTGAGTATCTAGCCAGCAAGATTAAAAGTTAGATATCATTGTCAGTCTAGATATCATTCATTCTGTCGATTTGGTTTGCACAAGACTTTAAAAACGTAGCACTACAGTTGAAGGTCAATCAGATCCGATTACGGTTGCTACAATGTCACATTCAATGATAAGAAGCAATCATTTTGGATGATGAAGATGTTACTGTTACTCATAATGAAGATGTTACTGCGAAACGAAAATCATCGAAATAAGTCATTAGGTACGGCTATATTTTAATGACCATATACACTAAGCCGAGGTGTAGTTTCACGGGTTTCACGGTGCATAACTGGTGTGATAGATGTGCAACGGGTATAATAAGTGTCAGTGTGTACTGAATATAAAGTGTTTATTACGTGTTACACAGGGACACCTATAGTGTCGCATGGGTGTATGTCAGGCGTCGATGGTTTTTGACGAGTATATCGGATGTAAGACGTGTACAAAACGTATTATAGGTACGACAGGTGTGCCACGGGTAGTACGGGTTATCAATCCCTAATTCACTGTTTCCTATCACTGGCAGACACCACCACTTAACCTGTAATCGATTAGCAGAGCGGACGGGTTAGCACTAGTTTCCCAGCTGTGCGTATGATTTATCATTCATTCTCAGTCCCTTTTCCTTGACAAGATATTATAATCCTGCATCAGATACATTCCTAGAATTCCCATGAGTCAAATATCAAATGCGCGATTCATAAATGCGCCTCCGTTTGTCAGAGTTATTCTTTGTCTGGGTTTGACGGAGCGCTCCCGGCCAGTCGCTGCCACCGTCGAATATAACACTCAGGGGAGCAATAGACGTCACAGGCCTTTTGGCTTCAGTTACAACTAAATCGAATTATGTCACACTCGCTTTCGACGTTCAAGGGATTGCATGGCCGTCCTTGTCTCGAGGGACTTTTCCGAAATATCCCAGTGATACTGGTGCCTCTGGAATTATATAGTGAGGAATAAACACAGTCGTAAAGTCAAATTCTAGGATGATTGTGAAACGATTAAATGTGATCTCGCTTAGCATTCATTCAAGATGACAAGTGCAAACCTTTTCAGCGGAAATGAAAGTCCTCATTGTAAATCAATATCAAAATATTAATTAATGACGCCCTTGGGCGGTGGGTGCCATAATATCCCTCATCCCCGCTATAATAACCATATTTATTCAAATTATTAACACTGCGGTAATTGACATTTGACATATACACAGATATTGGTCATGTTTCTATGCCTTATTTATATTCAATTTTATTAAAATTAAATTAGATTAATTATTCAAAATAAAAATAACAAATTAAATCGAAATACGATTCAACTCGGCTTGTACCAGTGTTTGAGTTATAAAGGACGCAATAAGCAATAATGAATGAAGACAAACTCATAATGCAGATTATGTCATTACAGTGGAGCGCAAGAACATCAGCAAATAGTGTATAGTGTTGTTAACCATAAAATGGCGACATATTTAGTAAAACTGCTTTTCCTAAATGGATGAGTAGATGGCCAAAAATATGTCAGATTCTCATGAAATGTTTGCTAAACATATCAAAATGCGTCTAATATAATCATCGGGCATTCATAATTACTGTTACACAAATAATCATTTTTAATAAAAAGGATTACATCCAACACCACTGAGGATCGCACCGCGCTGTTGGCGTCACCATTGCTGCAGTCCGCGTCATGTTATGAACCCCCCCCCCCCAGCTGCAGCAGCAGCGGGGGCGCACCTTCGGCGCCATCGATGGCATCTCACGCCAGGGCAGCGCATCACAGCAGCCATCACAGCAGCACATCACAGCACAGCATCACAGCAGTACATCGCAGCAGCGCAGCACAGCAGCGCATCACAGCAGCACATCACAGCACAGCATCACAGCAGCACATCACAGCAGCGCAGCACAGCAGCCATCACAGCAGCGCAGCACAGAAGCACATCACAGCAGCACATTACAGCAGCGCAGCACAGCAGCACAGCACAGCACAGCAGCGCAGCACAGCAGCGCAGAACAGCAGCGCAGTACAGCAGCGCATCACGGCAGCGCAGCACAGCAGCGCAGCACAGCAGCGCATCACAGGAGCACAGCACAGCAGCACATCACAGCAGCGCATCACAGCAGCTCAGCACAGCAGCGCAGCACAGCAGCACAACACACCAGCAGCGCAGCACAGCAGCACAGCACAGCAGCACATCACAGCAGCACATCACAGCAGCACAGCACAGCAGCACAGCAGCGCAGCACAGCAGCGCAGCACAGCAGCACAGCAGCACAGCAGCGCAGTAGTGCAGCACAGCAGCACAGCAGCACAGCAGCGCCACGGTAGCCGAGAGAAAACACCCCCATTCGGCTGCTGATTGGGCCAATAGAAGACCAATCGACGAAGATAGCGTCTAACGTTTCCCTCGTACAGCAATGTAGGCGTGTGTGAGCGCTTCTCAGAGCTATTGTGATATCACGTGTATAGTAGGCTGCCTGCTGACATGAAGTGTCTGACACGCCATGGTTTAAAAAAAAACTAAGCTGTAGCTCCTCCGCGAGACAAGTGTTGGTGTGACGCCGTTAGCAATGTAAGTTTCCTTTAACGCCGAAATATAATAGAACAGCCAGATATTTCGTCATTCCCGCCCCGACTCCAGTTCCTGTAAATGTGTTATTTGGTATATCTGGAATCGAAGGAACGAGCATTAGCTGCCTTGGATTTCTTTTAATTTTTAAACGCACCAATCCTGACCAATCATCAGCCGGCCGATTTTGTCTGATACGTAACCGCACGTCAGTGACACCGCCTGCTAACTAAAGTAAACAAAACGCGCCTGCTGCTTAGTTGTATGGTGTTGTGAACTGGCTAAAATCAGCTACAACTTCAATAATAACAAATAAGTAAGACCCTGCGAGTAAAATGGAAGAACCAGCCTCTTAGCGCCGAACACAATTTATGTGTCAGTGTGAATTAAACGCTACGTTTTTTTTCTTCATGCATTTGTGTTCAATTTAGGTGATACAGGAGTAAAATCCCAAATATGAGTTGTGTTCCTAAAGCCCGTGGCCCCATTGACTGATTTATAAATACGCCACTGGTTATAGATCTGATACTTTCGCAGTCCAGCTAAACGGAAAATATACCAAGTGAACTGCTCGTGTATTTTTCTTTGCAAAGCCGCGTGGGTGTGCTCTTACCAGTGGTGACTTTATATTAAATCTAGTAATTTCGCAATCCAGATGAAACGAAAATATGTCGCGAAAAATATCGTTTGGAACCTCTGGGAAAATGACAGGTGCAGCCAGGAGCTTTAGAAGAGTCTGAAAGCGTTGTCTTGTTCACAAACTAATACAACCTCGCCATGTTTGTCCATCACCAGAAGTGCCAAGCTACTATGTCCAACGAATCGGCTCCTGATGTCGTCGACCCAAGCGGGAAGCCATGATTCTGCAACTTCTTCATCTTTCACCGACAACATTTCCCCTATCACACACATGCAGACACGCGCGATATGCGTCCGCGTGTAAGCCATGTCGGATAAAACCGTTCTGAAGCCTTACTCGGGGAAGCCCCGAGGCCCGCTGGTGGGCGGATTGTGCGGCCGCAGCTATGGAAGCCGTACGCTCCCCTGCCCCGCCGTAGGTCCACCGACGCGACACAGCCCGACCCTCCGACTGCGGCGAGTTTGTCACCACGTGCGCCGCGTCTGCCACGTCGTCTCGTGCGTCGTGCGCCGTGCGCCGTGCGTCCGGTCCGTCGCTTGTCCCCGCTGTCCGGAATCGATACACAGTCCCCTCTCTGACTGATTCACGCGATGGCATCCCCGCCTCAGTCGCCGCTTGTTGAAGCGTTCCGGTGGGCCCCTAGATAGGCGACGCCGGCTCGCCAAACGCCGAAAGTGCACCGCTGCAGATTTAGGACGTCGTTGTATGTACGGTTCGCGGCAGTCGCGACGGTGTTGTGGCTTCACCGATCTCGCAGCCGGGAGGGGGGCGTAGTTGGGCGAGAGGGGGATGATTTGGGAGCAGTGTGCTATCTCTGTTGTTGATAAATTTGTCCGAGACGCGTATTCGTATTGCTGTGTGTGGCAGGGTGTTGTGATAGATACCGCTTCGGAACACTTGTCGATTGTGGATAGGGATAGCAGCTTACATGAGATACGAATGAATGTGCAAGACATTTACTGCCGGGCTCCACTGCACGCTTTTAAAAAGTATCGTTTCGCATCTGTCTTTTGTCAGGTCCACTTTTGCATTTTCTAGTGTTTATACAAATGTTCGCTACGTGTGAATAGGTATGTACACGATGCCAGGCTCCACTAACAAAATGAGAAAGTGAAAAAACGAAGAATGTAAATATTATAATGTTAACAGGCAATAGGAATTCATAGTTCAAATCAATTTATAAATGTTTAATATTATGTCTCTTACAGCAAATAAAATCAGTAAATCAGTTGACGCAATAGGCATATTGTAACTAGTCCATTAACCATAAGTCGTTTATCGGAAATGGTGACAGCCAAAATGCGTCAGTTTTCTTTAGAATGCGCCAGTATACCAAACAACCCCGGGCCGCCAATACGATCCCTGCATTTAGTCACGTGGTCTCGTACCCATCACCTGTCGTTTTCCCAGTATATTTCGGTTGAGTTTGTTGATAAAAATCAAAGCCATTGCGCTGGTCTGAAACTGCTGTTCGATACGCTCCAACGGATCACAAGTTTGCCCTCAACTTAGCCAACCGTCTATGCCCGGCTAAAAGCGCAGGCTTTGTGTTTGTTTCTAAAAAGTTTAGAATCAACAGGCATCGACGTTCACAAGTCATGCCATGTCAGCCCCGTATTGCCAAAGTTTTGTTTTCAGTTGCAGCATTTGAGAGTTGAAGTTTATTGGACAGGCGAAAACCAATGAAAGCTTGTATAAAAATATCATTTTCCAATTGTAAAATGTTCCTGATTCATACGTCGCACCATACGTCGCAAATGAACTAGCTTTTGGATAAAACTGCTGATTTTCACGGAGGTCCCAGTTTGTGAACTTTACTGTTTTTTTTTATATGAAATCAAGTTTGAAACTTTTAATTGACTATCTCACAGAAAAGCGACACTCAATTGATACAACATTCGATTGACATTCGATCAATACACTTCTTATAAAGTGGCGGAGTCCCTGTAAGGATTGCTATTTATAATTGCCGCCACGAGTTGATGACGTCTGTCACCAATAATTTACATGGTCATCACTTCTCCCCTGATTGCACATTACCCTCGACCTTGTCAAGGGCAAATAAATGACGAGTCTTGAGGTTTCGAACTTCAACCCATCGTCTCTCGCATCTCCACTCCAAATACCAACCAGTAAATCAGTTGGGTCGAATGTCTTGTTGTCTGGGTCTCTGTGAATGTCTTTTTATCTTGCATTATCAACGTCGTGTCTGTTTTTCGGCATTTTTCCGCATCAGAGATATTTCTAGAAATATTTTCAGTTGTAATCTCGTTTTAGGTTGTGCTTCCCAAATAGGCGATTCTCCTCAAATGTTGCGATTATTCTAGTTGGCATTTCACTGACAATGTTAGTAGATATTTCGTTACTGAATTGTGCTGGTCAGTGGTCACATCTGTTCCTCATTTCACTCGGTCCAAGTGCTCTCATTTCCCTAAGGCAAATCACCGCGAGGGCCCGCAGGTGTCATCCTTTCGGGTCACAATCTCGAAGCATTCTCTGAAACTAACGGAAACACACCCTGAAGCCGACTCGCGCCGGGTTCCACCCGTCGATCCTCATAAGCCCGCTATTGTCTCCAGTGACGTCACTGCTGGCACGGCGTGACGACTTCATTGTTGACAGGCGGGCGGCCGGTGGTGGGCGGCGGCCGGCGGGGTATCGGTGGGTTACGGGGTCTCAGCTAGACTCCTGCTACAAATCTGCTCGACTCGACAGGACTGCTAACACAAATCACGCGGTGACGAGGCGATAGGAGAAGGGCGGACAGGATCGCTGAAGTCCGTCCTGATTTCTCCCGTCTGCCCTTTGTGATGCGGTGACTGAGGAGTGTGTGAACCAGATATCAGTACACCGTGGAGACCTGCACCAGAAGCTGAGCGGCAAAAGCATTTATGCGGGGGGTTACTTGGGTAACGCACAATCAATAGACACCTGTGGCACATGACTCTTGACAGGTGTGCTATGTTATCACCCATAAAAAATTTCGTGCCAAAACAAGTGTAATGATATACTTGATAGTACTCAGGGACTGAAGGGACCAATATAAAACAGACACTTGTGGTTCACCACTGACGACAGATGTGAGTACAAATGCCGTGTGGTTCTATTATTCGTACACCTATCGTGGATCACTTGTAGAATATCAATAGATGCTTACTTGATAGCTCAAACGTTAAGCAGACTCTATTTCAGTCCATATTATTCAAGTTTAATGTTAGGACTTTCAGAAAAGTACAAAGCTGACCGCAAGTTATATTGTCGTACGCCAATCGTTCTTAAATATCGCTCATAACTCATCCAAACTTATCACCAAATTCCTATTGACTAACAAAACGCTGTTTTTCATTTTGCTTTTTAAAATACACGTTTGAAAATGTTTCAAAACATGTTTACATTTTACGAACAGTAACATGCAATAAAGGCGGCAAGATAAAAAATATGCCTATAGTAGGCATCTCCACTCGCACAGTAAGGTCAAAACAAACTCCGGACGCCTGCTAAATATCATAAATGTGCTGGCCTAAAACGTTAGGTCTTCACTCTACCAAATCGTAATTCTTACCTAATTATATTCAACACGTTCCCTACAATTTCGATCTCACACATGACCACGAAAATGTGTAAAACTTTAATTCATAAACTATCCAAACTTAGTCATAAATTTATCCAAGCAGTCAATTCCGCTTCCCAATATGTTACTGTACTCGTTCATCTTGATTTTCGTCCGCCGATTTCCTGCACCTCTGCTTTATTCACGCCTGCTCATTGCTGAGCCGAGCCGTCCTCAATATTGCATTGGAAACTGACACGCTCAAGCTCGCTTTTAAACATAATTAATAAAACAATAATACATTAATAAAATAGTGGCTATTGCTAATTTAGAAAAAAACGAAGATGGCAGAAAATAAAAAAGGTTCCTTCTCTTTTCTGAGGTATCATGAGCACAGACTATTTAAGCAATGTTTTTTAAGCATCAGCATTGCAATGCTCATAACAGCCATCCAACATATATGCTTCCCTCAAGCTCGTGCAAAATACTTTCTATACCAAGACTGCGGTAATTAAAAATTAAATCCCTATGCTATGACGTTTCGTGAGTATTTCACATCGTCATGCTTAAAGGCACTAATGATCGCAGCTGTAATAATTGCCGCAATCATTCAGTTGAGTACGTAGTTAGTAGTGGCGCGATTTTTAAACTTATTCGATGGTATATCAAATGGAACTTTGAACGATGATATTGGGCGGCTGGGCGCGAATTTCGGAATTCAACTTCTGATTCAGATTCAGGTGCGACGCAAGAGAAGCGTGCTAAACAATATACCGCGGTAGCATGTGTGGTGGAAGAGGCCTCAGATAGGTCTCTTGCACCAACAAATCTACCTAGGTGAAACTCAATTCTACCAAGAAGTGGTAAAACGCATCACATTGGTGTTTGCTTTTTTGACTAATACAATTATTACCTGAGATATTAAGTTTTGTCCGAGTTTTCATCCGCTAACGACACTTGCCTCGGTTCAAAATAAATTATTAATCGGTCCTATGTGGTATTGTATTGTACCACAACTTCGAAAAGCCCTGAACACTGTTAAATGAATACCTACAGAAATGTGGTATTATTCACATTCCACGTACAAACTGGGTTTCTCCATTAAAGGAAACAGGCCACCTTCCGAAAATTTATCAGAAAACAAACTGATTATATTGTTTAATACAGTTAATTTTT
>JARBER010161054.1:0-10269 GCA_030265075.1 Balanus glandula
GCGTCTTACTGGTTTTAAGACCGTGCCTAAGTTTCCTTCCGGCTAGAATCAATCTCGAACGTAATGGACTGTAAACAACGGCCAGCAATGGATGACCAAGTCAACTCATCTCGCTGGCGGCATAGATGATATTGCCGGAGCAGCTTGACAGCGTGGTATGATATTAATCTGCATGGCTCGACGTGAGCGGCGTGGCTACTTCTGACTGAGGCTGGCGGACGCCTGGCCAGTAGGATCGGGCTGATGGAACTGGAGCCTGTTGGCTTTGTTCCGCAACCAGCATACCAAACAGTTTCGTAATGTGACTGCATATTCGCAATGTAAAATTCATAAGACATACAAATAATAAACAACAACTAAGAACACACATGATCATACCAAGAATCACAGAATAATATGCACATAATAATAGACATAGAACAAGTTATAGGATGGTGATAATAAGTACACAGCTTGGAAAGATACAACTCGCAAACTGCAGCGACCTTTAATCGCATTTTAAGTCGCTGAAAATGGGCGAATATATTTCACATGAATTAATCGTTCGACAGCTTTTAATAGTGCTGAACCCATAACAGGCAAAAGTCTGTACCACCTATGGACAGCAAAGTTAATTTAATCAGACAAAGTAGTACCAACAGTCTACACCATGACTGTCATATCAAGGTTGCATTCCATGGTCGGATAGCACAACACCGGCGTTGCTTGCAGTTTCTATAAAACAGCCACAAAATTAAGCGGCACATAAATCACCAGCTCATTTCGCTCGACGCTAGCTGATAAAATTAATATTGCGCATTTGGTGGTGTGGAACTGTGACTATGATTCCCTAAAGCCGATCGAATTCGTTCTGACAGGACCCGTTACAACATTAGGATGTCGGCTAATGGCTACCGTAAGCGGCGCACTGTGGCCTGTTCGGCAGAAGTGGCCGTCTTGTCCAATGAATTGCCCCAACATTCCTAGGGATGGCCTGAGGAGGCGCTTTTAAGTGCAATTTACGATCGTACGGTCGGCAGAATCAGTTATCAAACGATTGCTGTGTTTCGTAAAATCTACAGGCCTCAGACGTGTATAGTAGGTGCTACCACGACAACTGATACGTGACATAACACGCGCTTCTCGCATATGGTTGTCGCTGCATTCGTGGGTTTTCTCCTGCTGCCCAGCCCGGCGTGCGGGGGCTCTGAAGCCCCTTCGATTTTACGCCAGGGTCCTTTGCTATGTTCCGTTATTAATGATGCCGAGCGAAGAGGCCGGATATGAAACCGTCTATTGTATCTCAATGTGCCCCCTGGCAATTGTGGGCTGTAGGTCCTCTCCCTTAGGCATGTTCCATGTAGTTGCAAAGCTTTTACTCATTATATGTTTCTAAAGGTCTCTGTTCTAACAATAATCGTCGTAACTTGAACAACAATCACTGCCCTCCCCAGACACAACCCGTCCACGGCATCCCTCCTTGGCTAGTACCGGGGCGGCGACGAGACCGCCGACCGCTAGCCACTCACCTGAGTCATGCACGAACACGACCGACTTGGCCTCGGCCAGCGAGGTCATCGGCTCGCCCTCGAGCAGGGCGCACAGCATCTGGTCGACGACACCCTCGAGCGACACCTCGACCACGTCCAGCAGCAGCTGCGCCTCCTTGATGAAGTGCGACACGTCCAGCGAGGCGCGCACCTCCGAGCCGAAGTCCTTTCTCGTCACCTTCTGCAAATGACGAGCAAACAGCACGGGTTTGTGTCGGCTGAGGAGGCCGACGGTGGCGTCGCCGCCGGTGGTGTCGGGGGTGTCGCGCGAGCCGCGGCCGGTGCTGCTCTTCCTCCGGATGCCCTCGGTGCTGCCGTTGCGGCTGGAGGCTGCGCTGACCGGCTGTGGCAGCTGCCAGCTGCCGTACAGCGTCGCCCACGGCTGCGTGAGCGAGCAGCGCCGCGTGCGCGACCCCTGGTTGCCATCCAGCGTCTTTTTGAGCACGACGCCGGGCCCGAGCGGGGTACAGAGGCCCACGGGTGGTACATCCACGTCCGGCGTCGACGGAAAATAGTCCTCGCTGAAGGAGGAGCGGCGCAGCACTCCGCGCTGGTCGGCCGGGGCCGCCGCGCTGCCGCCGGCTGCCCGAGGTCCCGTCAGCATCGCCGCCATCGACATCTGCTTGACGAGCCGGCGGGGCGGCTTGGGCCGCGGCGCCGCCGCCGGCCGCTCCTCCGTCGGCACCGAGATGGTGACACTTCGCGGCGGATCCGACGGCGTCATGGAGCCTGGGGTACGGCCAGGAGCCTCTGCTGTCGCACATGCTGGAGCCCCTGGCGATGCTGAGGCTAACTTGCCGACAGGAGCCCTCGTAGGCGCCCCGGACGGAGCGGTCGCAGGGGTCCTTACGAGAGGTGCAGCGGTGGTCGTCAGGAGTGACAAGACCGGGGCTCTAGACACAGCGGCAGCAGAGGTCCTCACAGCGGATCCAGAGGTGATTAGCACAGGCGACGCTCCAGCGGGCGCCGTCGAAGTAAAGACCACAGACGTCCTCCCAGCAGGCGCGGCGGTGCTCGTCGCGGGGGCCACTGCAGGCGCCGCCGAGAGGGTGGCCGACGGAGCGGCGGTGGCTCGGTCCGGGTCAGCCATGTCGCGGCGGTGGCGCGCCCCGGCTGCCCGCCGACGGACTGAGCCTGCGGCGCCGACGAGTGGTGCCGGCGCCGGCGCCGCGGCCCGGGCCGCCGAGCTGACTTGTCGGCACCACCGGAACAGGGGAAAAATCGACGCCAACCTGCTACGTGATTGAGTAAACGCTACTAGGGCTGCTTCTATTCAAATGACAGAGGCTTATTTAGTTAGTCAATGTTTCTCGAGGAATTATTTTTCAATGTTTTTAAATAAGGAACTTCTGTATTACTTTTACAGCGTGAATTGGAAAGTTATCATCATCGCACAACTAGTTTTCACCGATTTTTCCTGGTCCTTGCGTCAGCTAAAGGTCACGGCCGTAAAGGAGTAGGCGATAAGATGGCGGAGATTAGTCGATAGCTGGGGAGAACAGAAGCAATGCCGAACTGAGGAGGACAAGCGGTAACGGAGGAAAGACAACTTCATCAGTTTCCATTGCCACTTTAGTTTACAAGTAACTTATAATATGGTAACAATGTATTTTGTACTCAGTTATCCAATGGATATAATTGGTAGTTTCTGCTTCAATAATTAAGTAGGACGATGTCTTTCAACTAATACGCTTATATGCTCCATACTCAAGGTGTGGAATACTCCATGCTCCAGGTGTGGAAAAGCATGTATCATCAACGAAAAAAGGATGTATTATCATTGATGAATTCGAAACAAGTTGCTAGGTGCTGTTACGTATTGATATATCGTGGTCCCTCTTTTGGTTCTGAGAAGAACCATGCTATCACTAGATTACCACATGACAGTTCAGTGTTTACTTGACACTTTCACAGCATATCACATTGCATCTCTTTGATGCTAGCAACTCACCTAATTAACATATTGGTAATATCAATATTACCATCAGTGAGTTCGTCACGATTCGAAAAGCCATCGATGCTCAACATTCCGCTCAGTTAATATGTCGTGGTAGACTGTGCCGTTGCACATCCTTGTAATGCGGGACAGTATAGCTCGACACTGCCATCGAGCTCGAGCACTAAGCAGTGAGCAGACCCTACTCTGCAGCCTCCAGCGGCTCCGCAGTCTTGAGGGTTCTAATCTTTGTAGTCTTCTGTCCTCTGTAAACGTTTCGGACACATAACCCTGAAGGTGGTCACTTTTACGAGCAGTAATGTTTCATATAAAATTGGTAATGTTTTAGAAGACTACGTCAACAAATGTATTGTTACTTGGTATAAAGCTTGGGATATAAAAGCGAGGATTTTACGTACACTTAACATCGTACTACTTTATCTAAGGATCCTTGTACTTTTGAATTGACTCTAATCGTTTCTCTGTAACCTTCATGCCAATTTAGATTGTGGATTGGATTCTAAGGATAACACATATTGGACAAAGTACTTTTGCACATCCTTTCACACTTTTGTACATTTACTCTTACACAAAGTCGTGCTAAGAAGGTTATAGTACTGTTCTATTATTTGGTTTGCCTTGGCATTCTTTGAGAAGTTCTTATATCGTGACCTCAACTCAGTTCGACTAACGGAGCCTTGCCAATGCTGATAAAGTATCCGCTTCTGACTTTCAGTTCATAACACAGCAGCACTCGTAAGAATGTAGCGAAGTTCATGAAGTCGTAAACTTCTTTGCGAGGGTAATATCAGAGAAAATGAAACTCTTGGATCGGTTCCTGCCTGGGGCCCTGGGTAGCGCTTCAGGGTGGCTGAAAGACCGAAAAATATCCGGGTTACGCTGCAGCGGTTCAAAGCAGAACATTTATTTAACCTGATAAAGTGCAAGCGCAAAGCGAGAGCGAGTCCTTACTGAACACAATATATTTTTCACATTTAAGCGCCCGACCCGACCCGGCCAGACCCGACCTGGCCCGACCCGACCCGACCCGGTCTGACTCGACCTGACCCGACCTGACCCGACCCGGTTCGGCAGTCACGCTCTTCAGACGCTTATATCTATGAAAGCCCGCGAACCGGACAAGCGGCTTTCACCATCTGATAGCCGCATTCAATCAATAATGTTATTGATATGTTTCGTCTCACGAGAAGGATCAGCATGACTCGTGGCAAAAGCCGCGTCAACCGTGTCAGAAAACGCTTAAATGCTATAGCAGAGAAGTAATTCAACTGATTAAGCTGAAATATGGTATGCAGATTAAGGCCACTATTGGACATTGCCGCTCGAGTCAAACTCCGTGTGCCGCTGTTCGTTTGGACGTGCAAGTCCCTGTTCCGTAACAAAGTTCCTTGTTATCGGGCTTGTACACTATACAGCCTCGCCCGTCCTTCGCCGATCAAGGCGTCAAGACGCCTAACTATACGCATACGCCTGAATTAATCAACAAATTGTGTAATGCAGCGATGGGTAACCAGTAAGATAACATTAGTAGTTACCATAAATATTAAATATTATATCTATGGACAGTTTTAAAATTAATATTTGAAATTGTTGTTTGAAATTCAACCTGAGCTTTCACGAGCCTTAGTGAAAAAGGCACTATTCGTAAGCTAGTCAGTATAATCAAACACTTCACGAAACTGGACGCACCTAGAAGGCATTACCGAATAGTTCAATGGTGAGCTACGACTTCATTTGTTTGTTGATATATGGGAACTCCTTTAGAGTCAATAAGGCTTCAAATATCCACAGTTTGCGGTGGCTTGTGCAGGACTTCATTGTGCTGATGCTGTCGCTCAGTTCCTGTCTTGCCAGCTCGTGACCGTGGTCCCGCTTCATGTGGTAATGAGTTCCACCTGCGTTCTTGTGCATGTCGAAGCGTCGCGATAGAGTAGTGGTAGTCGCACCGATGTAGTGTTTTGGATGACGCCGGGAGTCGTCATGTGGGCACGTGAATTTATACACTACACATGTGCGCTGCAGAGGATCAAGGCTGGTCGACATGTTGTTCTTCAGAGATTACTGGTCCGCTTACCCTTGTAGTATATGATGAGATTGATCTGTGAGTTGTTTTCAGTTTGAATGACGATTTTATGGATGATGTTCTCGCTCGTACACCTTGTGTGAGGAAGACATTCGGTTCTTGTAAAACATCTTGATGGTGTTATGCTTAGTCTGCGATGGTTTGTGATTACGGTATCGGCTTATCTGCGCCTCAATTATTCCTTGATTAATATCAGCGCTTGAAAAGTTATTATTTACAAGCACCTGCTTCACGCGTTCCAGTTCTTCATGTAACGCCCACCAGGTGTTGCAGTATCTGACGGCTCTTCTTACATAAGCTCAATTGAGCCTAAAGTTTTGAACTTAAGTTAAATCTGAGCAAATGTTATAGATATAAAGTTGTATGGCTGGTGATCACTTTTTAGTTTATTTCTAGTTAGCTTTCGAGATTATGGGATTATGGGATACGTTTTCGAGATAATGGAAATTCCTGGAGAGAAGTCCTAAATCAGCATAAAGAACTAGACAATTTGATCTTTGATGGCCTCTGGTGACCTCAATTTTGGCCTGGCTTATAAAAAGACTTTTGATAGAGCTCGTATCAAGCTATCCAACTCAGTGTTCGCTTGTCGCTACATAGCGTAATTTGTGATATTTTGTTTGGGGGAAATCAGCCCCCTACAGTTCGTTTTCTGTGCAACCCCTTGCAGTGCGAGGTTTAAGGTACTGTCCTTAAATAATACTTTTTTATTTATGCATGTATCTGAACTATATAAGCAGCACACTACTTGAAGTCCTCCCCCAAATTTCCCTCACGAAACAAGTCGATCAGATTTATTCAGATATCGGACTAGCTTGATTGCAAGACGTTCGTGTAGTTAAAAATACATTTAGTGCACGGCCTAAGACTTTTTCTCAATTGACTACAAGCTTATCTTGAGCTGTGTTATCTGTGTCTTAATACATGTGTTAACGAACACCCATAATTGATAATATATTCCTGCCCGGGGCTGGGACGACTTAATGATCACACCGAATTTTGTTATCGAAAGATCCGAGGACCGGTAGGTCCAAGGTATTTTCGATTAATCAAAACGAGGTGAGATCATCAAATTGGCAGCCCATGGGCAGGCAAGCATTTTCTATGCATGCCTTTTACGTCATCGTATGACGTCATACATACCGACATATATTTTGCAGAGTGTGAGACAACCTAGCAACGGGTGGTACAACAACTACAACATATTTCCCACAAATGCAGCATTGGACGTCTAAAGACAGCCAAAGCGGCTACGCGGCTAAATGTGGTGCAAACCATGCATTGAAATAACACGTGCATTATGCCGCACTTTTGGAGCAAGGGAGAAATAGTATTTTAAATTTTCCAAATGTGTGGTATGATATGTTGTCCCAGCTTTTGGTAAGTTGTTCAGCTCTCTGTTATATCTATGCAGTAGCTATGTATGACGTCATATGATGACGTAAGCATGCATGGAAAATTATTTCTTTCCTTGTGCTGGCAAGTTAATGATCTCACCTCGTTTTTTAATGGAAAATAATATTGGTGAGATCATTAAATTGTCCAAAAACCGGAAAGGAATATATTCTGTCTATGTCTTAGCATGTTTTTAACATAAGGGTAAGCGTATGGTGAAAGTTTGTCAGCTCCCAGAGATTCAATGTTAACCCGCCCACTGCAGGCGCTTTGCGCCGAACACGAACTGCAGGGGGTTGGTTTCCGCCGCCCCCACATATCTCGAAAACTACACCACGTCGCGACAAGCGGTAAGCGGTGTGAGATCTGCGAAAATTATTTCAATTCTATAAGATCAGGTCATATTTAAGTTCACCAGAGGTCATCGAAGGTCCGATTTTCCATTTTCTCTGTTTTATTATTTTCCTCCAGATAATTTCACATGCCTCAAAAACTATGCTAGCTAAAACAAACAGGAAAAATAAATCGCTAACTATTGAAATATGAAATCTGCATCGTGTCCTCAGATTTGAACTCAGGTCAATATATTAGTCTCCAGACAAAAGTGTTTTTTTTTAGTAAAATATCTGCTCGGTGATAATTTTTTTTTACCGAAATCCGATACAGGAATACTGTTTACACCATTGTGTTTATCTCGTCAGGGACTTTTAACCCGCCACCCGCTGGGGGTGGGCTAAAATTAGCACCCCTCCGTTTATTCTAAATAACTCAAAAATGCATTCGTATTACAACACCAAATTTTCAGCACCTTTGCTTCAATCAATTTCACACCCCTATGCAAAAGCAAAACACGATGTACCCAAAAACTGTTGAAAATATAGTGTTTTAGTGACGTCATGTCATGCCGTTTTCGATGGAAAAACGACAAATGCTTGACAATGTTTAGAAAATCGCCATTTACAGCGATTCGTTATTCGTAAACGCCATTAGACATCACAAATCATGATCTATAAGATAGCTGTCTCAGATTCTCGAAATTTAGTAGTTTTGTTTCCCAAAAAATCAAAAAATATTTTTTTGATTTTTCTTTTCAAAAAACAAAACAAATTACGATATTGAAAAACCCAGAATACATGTCACAGAACTACGCTGTTTTAATACTAATTCCAAATTTCAAAGCAATGTCTTCATTTTTGACTGAGTTATAGCTCCCCAAGTGAATGAAGCTTATGACGTCATTTTTTCCAATTAGGTTTTTAGAGCTTTATGACCTGAGTTAGTCAAATAAATGTCACCATTGTTCTCCTGAGTCAAAACTAAACCAGAAACATGCCTTTTTATTAGAAAAAATAAATTTCAAAATTTGACCCTTCTTGACCTGACCTTGACCTTATATGAGATCATATTGTACAAATTGTCTATTCTATCGAATTATACCTACATGCAAAATAACCTATAAAACATGTGTTGCATGACATTCGTAAAACTTTTACTATCAGTGATATTGTGTGACCTGACCTTGACCTTGACCTTTTGCTTAAAATTGTATTTTTCCTGATGAGTAATATGTATTATGCCTTTGAGAAAAAGTTGTATGACTATAGTGGCAATATAAAGCATTCCAGTAAGCAGATGGTAACAGAACAAAACACACATTAAATTTGACCTTCGACGTGACCTTGACCTGACCTGTGACCTTAAAAACAAATTTCAAGACTTAATCAGACTGAGCTCATTGAGAGCTTTCGAAAGCCGCCTTGCACGTCTCGCTGTGGTCTTTGGTTTGTAAGATAGCAGGGGGGTGCCACTTTTAGCACCCCCCGAGCGGGTCGCGGGTGGCAAAATACCCCAGTCGGTGCCGGGTTAACTCGGATGGCATCCATGTTTCTCGACTTCGCGATGGTAAAATTCCATTTTCGGCCCTTTACTGCACCGACCTGATTAAATGTCAAATCCAGGTCTTGTTATTAGCAAAAATACGTCTTTGCAAAAAAATGTTTTTTTAATTTTTACATGTGGAGCTATGACTAGTTGAATTTAGATCTATGATCAAATCAACTGCGAAATTTTGAAGAAAATGGCGTTTTGATGTCATTTCATGCAATTTTTGATGAAAAAAATATATTTTAAAATCATAGAAAGTCGTTTAATAGCTTAATTTGCAAATCAAAAATGCCAAATCATACGAAATTTAACTTTATACAGCATGGCTTTGTCATTTTTAACACTTTGAGTTTTTGACCCCAAAATTTCAAAAATGTTTTTTTAAGTTTTGTAAAACTTGTTTTCAAATTCTTTTCAAAAACAATTTGTTGCTACGCTTTAAGAAAGGAATATATGTAGAAGCACTACGCATGGACAATACACACCAAATCTCAAAGCAATATCTCTGATTTTGACTGAGCTCCTTGAGTGTAAGTGACAGGTGACGTCATTTTGTTTAAAATCACCTTTCTTTACCTTTTTGACAAGATAAGAAAACATAAATGTCCGTACTGTTTTTTTTGGCCAAAACAGTCTAGAAACAACCAACTTTTGTTGAATTTAGATCATTTTCAAAATTTGACCTCAAATGACCCGATTTTGAACTAAATTTCGCCTTAGTGTCAATTTATAGGGTCAGAAAGTAAAAATGAGTACTTGTATGGAATTTTATCTTTAACCTGCGCACCGACGGGGGGCGTAGAGCCACCCCCCCCTCCCTGCGTTTTTTTTTTAGATAACAAAAAAATGACGACGTGTAGCGCCGCCAAATTTTGCATAGCTGTTAACTAAACAATTTTACATCTTTGCTAAAACATTTGACCTCCTAACTTTCAAGGTCATGTCCTCAGGTCACATGACCTGACCTGCCGTTTTTTTACGATTTTTGAAGTTTGACATCATGCCTTGGCCACATATTTTAAAGGATCGAACTGAAACTTTAAGGATAGCGTAAGGCCATCGATATTTATAAAACATATCGTCATCACTTGACCTTTTTCATCACTTGAACTTGACCTGAGGTCAAATTTGACGTTGACCCAACAAGGTTAGCACGTAAACCGTTCGAAGCCTCTTGACAAGACAAACACAATGCCGTAGTTTGTAATGCGTTCGCGTTGTTAGTTCAAAAGTTATTAGCAAAATACGTCTTTGCAAAAAAATGTTTTTTAATTTTTACATGTGGAGCTATGACTAGTGACATGAGATCAAATATTTGGGAATATTACAGACTCTGCATTTCAATAGCTGGGGCATTCCATGACAGATCGACCAAGCCATAACACCCTACATCTCAGATTTCAATTAAATTCCGTGTATAG